>SNQJ01S0018946.1:137287-150434 GCA_010110895.2 Picea sitchensis
CATTCAGACCTTGTCTTTTCCTACATCCAAGAAACAAGTTCAGTCTTTCTTGGGAAAAATAAATTTTCTAAGAAGGTTCATCTCTAACATTGTTGAATTAGTGAAGTACATTACAGCCATGCTTAGGAAAGGAAATGATGTGAAATGGACTACTGAGGCTCAAGAATCTTTTGATCAGATCAAAAAGGCCTTGACTGAAGCACCTGTGCTCATCAACCTTGACTATTCCAAGGAGTTTCTGATATTTTCCTTTGCCTCATTTGACACATTGGTTGATGTTTTGCTACAGAAAAATACCGAGGGGTTAGAGCAGCCTATTTATTTTTTCAGAAGAGCATTAAGGGATGAAGAAATGAGATATGATATCATGGAAAAGAAGGCTTATGCTTTGGTCAAAACCCTAAAGGATTTCAGAGTATATGTTATGTATTCAAAGATTGTTGCATATGTCCCTTCAGCCTCAGTGAAAGAGATACTTATCCAACCTGACATAGATGGGAAGAGGAGCAAATGGATTGCCAAATTTCTGGAATTTGACCTTGAAATGAAGCCCACAAAACTAGTGAAAGGCCAAGGTTTAGCCAGGTTGTTGCTGAATCAAATTGCAAAGCTTTAGGGGTTAATTTCATGAACATAAACTTAGAAAATCAGCAAGTTGAGTTTGTTGATAAAAGCTCTCATGCCAACCCAAATTTGGCAGAATGCACTTGGTATAAAGACATCACATATTTTCTGCAGAAGTTGTAGCCTCCTTATGGTTTGGACAAGAACAAGGTGAGATATTTTAATCTTAAAACAATCAGATATTGTCGCATTGGTCATATATTGTATTGGAAAGATCCTCTAGGAGTTATTTTGATATGTTTAGATAAACGGGAAGCTCAAAGGGCCATGAATTAATTTCATGATAGCTTATGTGGGGGTCATCATTTTTGGAGAACCACAGCCTATAAGATCCTCAAAGTTGGGTATTTCTGACCTAGAATTTTTACTAATGTTTGTGCAAAGATTAGAGCTTGTGTCAAATGCCAAAAAAATTCTGGAAAGAAGAAGCTCAAATCTTTTCCTTTGAAGCCTATGGTGGATTCTAGACCTTTTCAATAGTGGGGTCTTGACTTATTGGGGAAATCCATCCAACTTCAAGTGGTCAGTATAGGTGGATTTTGATTGCTACTAATTACATTACCAAGTGGATAGAATCCATTCCTACCAGGAATGCCTCCCACAAGGTGTTGATGGGTCTTAAATCCCTTGATTCAACAGCAAGAAGCAAACCCACCACCGAGGCCCAATTAGACTCTACAGCGTTTGAGATGGAATGGTTCTCCAGATCTTGTGATCCAGCCAATTTATCTATGGGCTTTGTGTTTTCTTGTGAAGTCTCTCCCTTCAGGTAGGACTATTATTTTCTGTATTTTCTCTTGACTAGGACTAGTTTGAGAGATGCAAGCCAGCATAAGCCAAATTGACAAGTAACATGATTGAGTTTCAACTACTGGGAAGAGGTTGAGCTTGGGATAACCTGTTGCTCAAACATGCAGGCAGTGATTCTATGACAAAGGGCCTAGTACTAATACATTAACCAAATGAACATCGAATTACTAGCTGAGAAAACTAATTTACAGAAAGAAAACACATATGTAATCAAGATCACGGTAAGTAAAATAATTCATCTACCGTAACATTCATCACATAACAACACAACGATTTATCTTCATAATTAAGCAAAGAACATCAAAACATTGCACCAGATAACTTGACAACAGAATTAATTGCTCTTACTCATTTACTGCATCATTCATGGAACAGGATAGGAAGTAATTCTTCTCCAACTCCAATCACATACATCTGATGAAAATAGCTTGTCTTTGGTCCAGAAGGACTTCTCAATTCATAGCAGTCTCAAAATAATTATCAAAAACCAAAAAGAAATAGTTCTTACAGTAACCATCGACCCTTGACTAACCAGTCGATGTCTCTATTTATAATATAAAATTCAACAAAAATTAATAGCTAAATACAGTTTGAACCAACAAAAAATCGTCACGTGGCGCAGTCATCCAACGGTTTCTTTAATAGTTCATCTGGGATATTTCTTGAAACGGATGGCTTTCTTCATATTCAGACCAGCTGATAAATAGATCTTCACAGGTTTCGGCCCATGGGTACCTGTGTTGCTCCATTGGGGTTGCATATACTCCTCTGATATCTACTGCATGCATTTGGTACTTTACCAAACTAGCATTTAGTAGATGCAACATGGTTCGAGCTCTGATCCGGTGTTCCACGAATTTTTGCACTTGTCCTGGCTTCGCATCTGCTATCTTTGCACATTCTTCGGCCCAAAGCGAGTCTTGTATGGAGTGCATCTTGAACACATCGCTCAAGTGAGTAAATTTATCCGGGGTGTTGAATTTGAGGAGATCGACATCTTTCATCACTTTATTAATTTTACCCCAGTGTTTCTGGCACTTGGCCCATTGCTCCTGGATTTCTCAGTGTGCGTCCAGGGTCATCTTCGCCCAGTATTCGGCATATTTCTTCATGCGATTGACATGACTTTTTCCAACCAGTCGAATGCCATGATTTTCCTTTTCTCGACCCTATTGGACTGCCTTAATGTATTTGAGTCTCTCTACCGCTTGTTGTGCCTTTTCGTGCCACCTCTCCATTTATTTGCACGTCCCGAGTGCCATGAGAGTATCCTCCTACAACTCGACTATGTTCTCGATTAACAGGTGTCTTTCCTTCTTGAACTCGTTATAAAATCCATTGAACTCATCCTTTAGATACACAGTGGTCTGTGTAGCTCCTTTATAGTATTTGACAAGATGGCGTAGGTGTTCGAGCTCTTTCAGGGTATCGGCTAGTTCCTTTTCATCTCTTTTGGCTCTATCCTGAGCGGCATTTGAGAGGGATTTTCCTACGTCGATTAGTTCGGATGTGCGAGCGTATGCAGTGATGATTAATTTTTCCTCTGTGGTAACCATGATGGATTGATCCAAAGTGATCCTTCACTTTTTCACGGTCCTTTGAACAATGGCCTTCCTCTTTTGATCGTAGGAGATTGCATATATGCCTGCTACTTCATCTATCGGTTTTGGTATCTGTTGATCTCCCCAGTGAGGTTGTTTCTCAGGCTACCCGTAGTGTATATTTGCTCAGGAGTGTTCTCTTGAACTTCTTCGCTCTTTTTTGTAGATCCAGCCTCTACTTGTCAGTCGGGAAATTGAATATTGGGCATGATGGAGGCATTGGGTACAGACTCATTTCTTACTTGCTCATCGGCCATAGAACTGCAAATTTCCTTTTGTGGAGATTCATCACTCGGACCCGCTTCTGCTTCCTATTTGTCGGACTCTCTTGTGTCGAGGCCACCTTCGGACCCTATTTCCTTTTGTAAGACCTCCTTGTCTTGGACTTCGGGTTCAGGGGAAGCGGTTTTCTTGGGACCTTTTTCCTCTTGGACTCGCACTGGGGTGGCGTGAGCAGGTTCCGGACTCTCGTCGTCGCTATAAATATGTATAAGAGTGCTCAAGGGATTGGGTGCTTGTGTCTCTATCGAGACCCAGCCTGTCCCTAGTTGAGTTGTACCTTCTTCTGAAGGATTGATCAACGATGTTGCGGGTTCAGGGTTGCCTAACCCATGGGCATTATCGGGGACTGTGGACCAAGGATCGTTTGACTCTGTCGAGACACTTTGGACAGTAGTTGAAACTGCATGACTTATGAAAATATACGAGTCATCCCACATATGTTTCATCAGCAGCTCGGTTTGTTGATGTAACAGCGTACCCCTTTTCTATGCAGCGTGATCTTCAGGGGAATCCCTAATTGGTACCGGGGATCCAGGGTAAACTGTCGCCGCCTCGATGTCTTCTCGGGGATCGCCTATTTCTTCGCTAGATTCAGATACTACAGCTTCTGGACGGGTCCTGCCGATCTCTTGAACTATCTGTTCCAAAAAAGTTGCTTGTTCTGCGTAGCTCATAGCTCCAAACCTGGTTCCTCAAGGATCAACTTTCTTAGACACCACCACATTCCAGTCTTGAGCGTTCTCAGTAAAAATCTCATTCTCGAACTGGTCATGGGCATAGGGTCAACAGGATGATACCTGTGATGCGTGTTGTAGAACCAAACCCTTGGGATCGTGCTTGTGAAATCGGCCAGTTTGGAATCAAAATTCCAATTGACCTAGCCCAAGTTGTTTAGAATGTGAGGTATCTTTGACCATGTAGAAGCTGATATGAAACCCATATGGTATGAAAGCCCACTTCTTGTCTTCTATTAAAATTTCATTGTATCCTTGCAGGATGGTTTGATAGCAAATTTCCCCTAACACTAGCCTGTCGAGAACATAAATGGGTAATAAGTGGGGTGCCCCTATGGCCCCAAAAACCCTGATGTAGGTTTCTCGTTCATCTAAATACCAGTGGCCAATTTTGGCTAAAACCTTCTTTGCTTTATCTGACAATCTAGGGAATTTTTTTCTTGAAGAGAAAGAAGTAAATGCATGCAATAAATTTATCACAGATAACAGCATAGTATTTCTTGTAGCTATTTTCCCATAGGATGTTGAAGTATACATGGACCGCGAGCTCCGAAGAGTGCCAATTCAGGTTCATCCCAGTGAAAGCGTTCCTGGCGCAAATGACGTCTAGTAGATACGAGGCCCTGTAGAAGGTGGGGGTATCTCCCTCCTTCAGCACCTGAGCCTGTCTTATGCATGTGCTCAACGTTTGGAGATGATGGCACCCCAATTGAAGCCTGTGCCTGAAATGGTGACTGTAAAAGCCATAGGCATCCAAGCCTCTGAAAATCAGGAGCAGTCTTTCTCCCCATTTAACCTGCAGAGTAGAGCCATGAGATATATGTATGGTTCCCTGAGATTGGTTGTTGGGTACCAGCCAGTAGTCTGGTTCGTTAATTTGTGTCTTCTCTCCACCAAGACGCCATGATTTTGCTGGTATCCTGTGACGCATAGAAACTCAGGATGAAATCAGTGCTAAGTTTTAGCTCGGAATATTTGAGCTTATAATAACTCTGAACCTCTGATGGCAGGAAGAACCTGACACATTCGTCGTTATCATCATTAATCAAACATTTTTGGGTGTCAGCGTGGTCAATGATCCACTTCAGAAGCTCAATGAAAGGAAAGACTAGAGACCGGCTTGACACCATGTGCAAATAAGCCTTGCGAATGTTGGGGAGGACCTCGTCGTCAAACTTCCTTGTATCAGGATCGCTATGCGGGGTATATTCGAGGAGTTCTTCTTTCTTGATTTTCTTGAAAACTTATTCCTAATGAGGGAAAGGCCATCTTGGCTCCAATACTTGCCTCCGTGTCTCTGAAAGCTAGGGGTTGGACAAAGGGCTCCTTGGTGATTGTCTTAATGACAGACACTGGCTTGGGAGTGAATTCTAATTGTCTCGCAACTGCTGGGGAGGATCCTTCTCCTACTTCTGATTCTTGCAGCTTAGGGGCTCTTGGCGATTTCCTGGTGGAAGGCTTTTTCGGAGGCATTGTACCTGCACTTTAAAATGCCTTTTGAACATGTGTACAGAGTAGCATTGGGTGTACACATATAACAATGGAATGTATGAAAACCATTAGCGGATACATACATGTAGTGCTTGCTAAGATAATTTCTTAATACTCACTGAACTTTGGGCGTTTCTTCCGAGTTGTTGGCTTCACTCTTCTGTTTGTTCTGAATTCCTTGTTGTGCAGAATGGGACCATGCACAATGACTCAAATAGGATATAACTGGAGAGGTACTACCAGTCATATCAATTAGTTAATATGAGTAATAAATGTAAATTCAAAATAAATTACCCTCGAATCTCTGCAGATAAACCAGAACTGGTTGATGGCGGAGGCGCGGAAGAAGATGCATTGTATCGGTGGGTTTAACGAATCCTTTTGATTCGTGCATGAATTAGTAACTAATGCGTGATCTACGAATTAACTACCAGCTTTGAATGTGGCGTATCTGAAACATACGGAGGTAAAACATCTCGTCGTGTCACATCACACCGGCATAGGGATCGGGGATCGGCTACTATCTGAGTGCATGCTTATATTGATATTCTCTTGATAGAACCTCCGATGTCGATGATATCAGGGTTGGTAATCAGGGAAAAAATGAGTACGCAACTCCTCGGTGGGCCTTCACACTATGATCCTTTATCGTTGAAAATTGTTTCGGGCGTCAGCGGTCGGCGATGTTTACTCCTTACCTCTGCGCAGTGTTTGCTATTACATTTTTCTGTCGAAACCAAATGGATCGGTCTTCGGAAAAATCCTTCAAGGGGTGTTCGTAGGAAAGAAACACTCTCATCGACTAACGTCGATGAAGGTCGTTCCTCGGCTACTTTGTCATTCCAAACGATTTTCGCCACCTTACAACTTTTACCGATGCTGAACCTTTGAAGCACATTGGGGAAACTTCTAGGTCATCGATTCCTTGAGTGGTTGTCAAGTCCACTTTATGGTTAAGATTACTCTTCGTTACAAGTTCAAATAAACTTTAATTAATTCAATCAGGAAACGTATAAGATAATCGAAGGTATCACTTTCATAATTGAAGTGAATACAGTCGATGCAAGAGATTGAGTGGTACCCAAAAAGAGGAAAAGTCATAGACCTTTTTTAGGGTATGTTGAGTGCTCAACAAATGGCGATTCACTGGGCGAATGCAAAATCTCTGGTTCATAACGGGCACACATTTATTCATACCTATATATATTACAATTTTTTGTTTTTTTGTTTTTTTTTAATGAAAGTACCGTTTTAGGGCTTGACCATTCACTGGGAGGGCATCAGATTCCCCTCTCAGATTCTGCAATCGATAGGTACCTGCCCCGATTTTCTCATCCACTTGGAAAGGTCCAATCCATAGGTTTTGAAACTTAGAATGTTTTCCCTTTGGTTCGTTTGCTTTGTCCCACTTCAACTTAAGTCTCCTACCTCAAAGTTCTTTTATTTAGCCTTATGCTTATCAAACCATCATTTTACTATCTATTGATGAGCTAGGAATTTTGACCTAGCCTTTTATCTTTGTTCTTCCAGCACGAGCAGAGTGTCGATCCTTTGTTGCATGGCCGACTAGGGTTCCTCATTGGAATCTTGGGCCAATTGGAGAGATGGTAGATAAAGCTCGTTTGGGAGGATGACTTCCTATCCGTAGACCAGAAAGTATGGGGAATTCCCTACAGCTTCCTTGGGCATGACTCTATCGGCCCATAGAGCGCTATGGAGTTGGTTGTGCCAATTTATTTGGTTATCTGTAACCATCTTCTTCAAAATTCTTACCAAGTTCTTATTAGTTGACTCCGCCACACCGTTTCCCTGAGGGTAGTAATTTGTAGAGTACTTTATCATGATCCCTTTGTCCATAGAAAACTCTGTTAACATGGTAGAAGAAAAGTAAGTTGCATTATCAAAGACCAGAACAAAGGGGACACCAAACTTTGTGATCAATTGTTGTTCTATAAATTGGATTACTACCTTCTCGTTTACATGAGTCAGAGGAATGGCCTCTACCCATATCGTGATATAGTCAGTAGCAGCAAGAATGTACTTGTGGAGTTTTGAAGAACTAGGAGTAATTTCTCCTATGATATCCAACCCCCACTGCTCAAAAGGCCTAGAGACAGTCACAAGCTGAAGTGGGATTTCCGCCCTTTTCTTCTTTCCGACACTTATTTGACAAGTCTTATAGTTCCTAGTGTAAGTATGAGCATATTTAAACAAGGTGGGCTAGTAATAGCCGACTCTCAGAATCTTATGGGCGGTAGTGTTCCTTGCAAAGTGTCCTTCGGCGGGGTTGTCATGGATTTCCTTCAGCACCTTGTCAGCGTCTTTTTGTTCCAGACATCTCAATAGTACCCCATCATAATTGATCTGGAAGAGCACTGAATTTATAAGGCAATATTGTGAAGATTTCAATCTCAGGACTCTCCTTTCCCTAGGGTTGAGGTTCTCGGGACAAGCTCTGTGATGTTAAATATAAGCTAAATCATTATACCAAGAGTCTTGTCTTGGGAATATGTACGCTACTTCGTTGCACCAGAGCGTCATTTTGTTTTCCCACCAGGGATCTTCATTTGCTTGATCATGTGCTTTGGCTGCGAGCTTACACAAACCTTGTCCTCTTACTAGCTTGGAAGGTTTTATATCTAGATAGAATTCCTGGACTACTTCCATCCAGTTACCCCTTCTTTCCCCCATTTCTTGTTGGGTAAACAAGGATCGGACCACAGGGTGCAGTACAATCACCTTAGTGTGATTCTTGAGAATGTAGGACCCAAAATGTTTTACTGCTTTATAGACCACGTAGGCCTATTTTTCTATGGCGGGATAATTGAGCTCAGGTCCTTGAATATTGATACTCATAAAGGAAATTGGGGCTTCAATGTTGTCATCGTCCTTCTGGGTTAAAATCGTCGCTAGCGAATGGTCGGAGGTGAAAGCATAAAGGGAAAAGTCTCTATTAAAATTGGGACTTCGCAACACCGGAGCCCGGGATATGGCGGCTTTGATATCGTCGAAAAAAAATTTCACTCTTCATCCCACTTAAATTCAGCATCCTTGCGAATCATCTTTTGTAAAGGTTTGATAATTTCGGTGAAATCGGGAGTGAATTTCCTCACAAAATTGATTTTCCCGAAAAAGGATTGCATGGCTTTCTTGTTATGCGGTAGCGGGAGTTGGGCTATGGCCTTAATCCTTTTCGGATCTATGTGAATCCCTGCTCGAGATATAATATGACCTAACAACTTACCTTCCTCGACACCAAAGATAGTTTTCTTAGGATTTAGCGATATACTGTACTTTTTGCATCCCTCAAAAACCTGGGTTAGGTGTTGGATGTGCTCCTCCCTATTCTTTGAATATATTGTTACATCATCTAGATACACCACCATACACTTATTGATAATTCCTCGAAAATCCACTGCCATGGCCCTTTGGAAGGTGGCTCCTGCATTGATTAACCCAAAAGGCATGCGTTTATAAGCGAAGGTTGCCCATTTGGTTCGGAAGGTGGTTTTTAAACGGTCTTCCTTGGAAACGAACACTTGGTTGTAGCCTAAGAAACCGTCTAGTAAATAAAAAATCTTTGAACCCGACACGGTCTGCAGGAGTTTTTCCATCAGTGGGATGGGATAATTGTCCTTTTCTGAAGCTCTGTTGAGGTTCTAGAAATCTATGCACAATCGAATCTCTCCCGACTTTTTCCTTACTGGGACAAGATTTGTTACCCAGGCGGAATGTCTAACCTAAAAAATTATCTTCACATCTAAAATCTTCCTCAATTCCTGATACATGAGGGGTTCCAGGGATGGGTGATACTTTCAGATATTTTGCTGGAAAGGTTTCATTTCGGGTTTCAACGGGATGGTGTGTTGAATAATACGGGTGTCGTACATTTTCAAATCCTTATAGGACCACGCGAAAACATCCAGGTATTGCCTGAATAATTTGAGGTAGGACTTCCTCTCTCCCTTAGATATAGTTTTTTCGAGATTAACATTCTTCGGGGCCTCTGGAGTCCCAAGATTCACAGTTTCATGGAGGGGGCAGGAGCTACCAGTCTTCGCGTTTTTGGGTCCTTTAAAACGATCCTTTAGATCAAATAGACTCTCTAGATTAGCTATCCCCTTTGGGATTGTGTGAGCCTTCAATGTTCCAACATCTTGTCCTTAGTGAGGGTTAGTTTTAGTTGTTTGCTCTTGGAACTCTTCATTGTCTATGGCTAGATATTTGAAGTTGTCTTGGTTGGTCAAGAAGTTTATGATTTGCTCGTCACCTTCAAAGACTTTCCAATTAGAAAAGTTGTTTGGCATCGACAGTTTGTAGATCATCTCTACAGTGAACCGGGAAGCTTCATAATCTTCTAAAGGCGACAGTCTAGAAGAGGCAGTGGATAAGGAGTCGGAAAGAGTGTTCTTTGCTCTAGGTATCACAGTAATATTGAAAGCATCAAAGCGCTCTATTAGCCTATGCACCTCCTGCCGATAATTCTTAAGATGAGGTGAATTGCAATGTATAGTGTTCCTTAATTGCCTAACAATAATCTTGTAATCATCGAAAACCTTCAATTCCTTGACACCCAGATCTATGGCTTTCTTTAATCCTTGTACTAGAGCTTCATACTCGGTAGTGCTGTTGGTACATTCGAATTCTAGCCTACAGGATAGGAAATAACGTCACGCGTTAGGATTGATAAAGATACACCCTACTCCTAACCCTTCTTGTGATTTGGATCCATCAAAGCAGAGGATCCAAATCTATGAAAGGAAATCGCCCTTTCCTCATTCTATATTGATTTATCGCTTACTGATCTCTTGTCACGTAAGCTCGATCGCAGGATTTTGGAAAAAGAGAGCGTTCCCTATTGGCATCAGCGGTTCCTCTTGAAATATTATTTCAGAGTTTTGGGTAAGAGGAATAGTGGACAGTGCAGGAGCAAAGCCCCTGAAGTGGGAATCATAGGAGTAATTGCCCAATACTGGGAAATCGATAGACGCGGGTTTGTTCGGGGTTTCTAGGTCGGTGATTGTATGCTTCAGATATCTTTCTCTGTCGATTCTGATCATGTTCTTGTATCCTTTTAGTGGTAACCAATGGTGTGCCCAGTCCGTACTAAAATATCCATTTAGCTTCTCAGACCAGTCATGACTCAGCAGTAGTCCATATGCCTCTGGGATATCTACTACAATGATGTCAATTATTTGCACGAAATTAGGATGTGTCACTATCCCGATCATTACATCTTTGACTTCTCCCATAACCTTGACTTGGGTTATGTCCAGTTGTATGACATGCTTATCACTTTTGAGAGGGACAACACCCAGTTTATTACAAATGGCCAAGGGCATTACATTAAAGGACACCCTAGAATCTACCAAACAATTGTGAAGATTCTTGTTAAAAACTTCGAACGTTAAAAGGAAAGGTGGTATAAAAGGCCTCTCCTTCCGACCTTCTGAGTAGGTATTTATGGTTGGCTTGCTTGCCAAATCTGTTGGGGATAGATCCTTCTTCTAACTGTTGCCAGCCGTCGAGTCTTCTACCAAGCTCAGAGCTCGCAACAGAAAGTCTTTCTACTGAGGAATTCTACATATATCCATAACCAATACATTAGCCTTTAGATTCTTTAAATCTTTGACTACGTTGTAATCTAGTTTGGGAGATACCCAGGTATGGATGCTTATAGGCTTCTTACCAGGGGCGAAATGTATTTTCGGGTGATCGGGGATTAACTTACTTTGCGAGGCCCGGGTGGCATCGATATTTTTCCAACCGGGTTAACCTTTACTACACGTTTGTACTATCGAAACTTCTGCGGGTTGTTCTCGACACTCAAACAAATCATCTGAAGATGCGATCATGTTGGGATCCCATATCAACATGGTTGTGTCTCATGGTGGGTCAGCTTCTTCCTGATCGGCAATATTCATGGCCAAACTGCTTGACTGTTTGGTCAGTGAGACTTCATCTAGAAAACGATTAGCCATTAAATTCATGGCGTGGACCCATTGAGGGCATTCTCTTTCCTAGTGGTTCTCCTGGTGATAGGTGCAGAAAGAATCAGATGCAACATTCCCTAGGTCAATGTTTAGGTTGGATGGGGGAGGTTCAATTGCTTTGAAAGGTTGGTTTCTTTTAAAGAAAGGCATATAGGGCTTTTGGCATTGGTTTCCCTCCCCTGCTCTTCTTTTCATGTCTATAATCTCATTTGATAGTTTCTTGACCATGCATTGCAAGTCTTCTATATCTTCATTACCTTTGTCAGGAGTTTTTTCAGCCGGTCTTCCCGACGGTCTAGTCAAAAGGAGTCCTCTCCTAGGAGGGGGCTGGCTTTCTTTTCTCACTAGAGAGGCTTGGCCTTCTTTACATCCTTTCATCTAGAATTCTATCATCTTGGCCTATTCAAAATTCTCCGCAAGGGTTTGCTTGGCGGATCTTTTTACGAACATGGAAATAGAGGCTAGGAGCATGTTAGCATAAACCTCGATTTGCAACTCTTGAGTTCGTTTCGCCACGGGCTGGAATTTGTTTAAGATGGTCGTGAATCTTTTATTGAAATCTTTGACCCTCTCTTTTGGGGTCATGGTGGCTATGAACAACTTAGCCATCAGGGATCCTGTAGTAGTCTCTTCCACAAACTTATCTAGAAAATACTTTTGGAACTTACTCAAGCTGGTTATAGATCCCACCGGCAAATTATAATACCATGTGGACGCTGAATTTTCAAACGCGTAGGGAAAAATTCTGCAGACTACATCTTCACGTTGAACGTTCATAAGCCTGATCGCAAGTATGAATTTCTTGATATGATCCTCGGGTAAAAATGAAGTTTCAAGATCATACTTGGGGAGCAGCTTTTCCAGGTGTCGGGGAAGATTATGTACTCGTTCAGGGATGACCACGGCGTCTCCAGCCAACCAAGGTTGGTTGTCTTGAAGTGGAACCTCTCTTTCCTCCTCACGGTCGTTGTTCCCTTCCATATCTTCGTAGTCAGAGTCAAGCTCTTCTTCTTCCGAAAAGTCTTCAGGCTCGTGGATGTCATCAACTAGCGTCTCGAGTATTAGATCAAGAGGTTCTTGGGTTTTGGTGATCACAAAATCTATTAAGTCTTCGACGGAGTGTACGAAAACTTCGTCAGGAGTGCTAACCACTGGTCTGCTTTATTGTTTTCTCCGTGGGAGGATGGGATTTAAGGACAACGCGTCGATTTGTCGGGCGTAGACTCTAGTGATTCTCCTGAATTGATTCACTTCCTCGTGAGGGAGGGCATAAGGTATTTCAAGGTGAAAAGGTTCTTCCTCAGACTAGGGCGAGTTACCCGCTTCGGGAGTACTCAGTAAACGTGGGTTGTATGTTGGATGACTAGCCATGCATGTGGACCGTTACGAATTTGTAGGCTGTTCGAAATGATATATAACTTTTATATTCAACCATTCATACTCAGGTCCTCCTTCTAGTGCCAATTATGTTGATGGGTCTTAAATCCCTTGATTCAACAACAGGAACCAAACCTGCCACCGATGCCCAATTGTTCAAGGATAAATTCGTGAGTGCTGACACAGACCAATCTCCACAGATCCACCTGGATCTGGAACAAACCGTGACAGAATA
>SNQJ01S0018946.1:150444-180242 GCA_010110895.2 Picea sitchensis
GGGGAGCTCAGAATCCCTTATTGTTTCAATGATCCAGCTTTGGTATTCCTTACGAGTCCTTTGGCGAGGCCACAGGATGAGCTCTATTCGATAATCGGGGAAGATTCTTACAAGTAAATCAAGATAGAGGAAGTTTAGCGATTTAAGCAACCTGTGATAGGACATAAATAAACTGAAAAGACTAATACATACCTGTGTAGCCCGCTAGTCTCAGTCTTTTAATACTTACGTGATCTTAGTCGCTCCTTCGTATGCCCTGTGATGACCTAGCCGATATCGGGTGGTATTTGAAAATCAAAATGACGCCTAAAATATATTGGGGCTCAGAGGTCGGTGATTGTACTTCCCAATTTGCGTGGCGTCTACTATTACATTTTTTTGTTGAAACCGAATTGATCAGTCTTCGGCGAAATCCTTCCTGGGGTTGTTCGTAGGAAAGAAACGCTTTTGTCGGCCAACGCTGATGAAGGTCGGTACTTGGCTATTTTAACTTTCCAAACAATTTTTTCCATCTTACAACTTTTACCGATGTCGAACCTTTGAAGCGCATTGGGGAAACTTCTGGGTCACTAATTCCTTGAGTGGTTATCAAGTCCTCTTTATGGTTAAGATGAATCTTCGTTACAGGTTCAAATAAACTTTAATTAATTCAATCAGGAAACATATACTATTGAGTGAAGGTATCAGTTTCATAATTGAAGTGAAGACAATCGATGCAAAAGATTGAGTGGTACCCAAAAAGAAGGAAAGTCATAGACCTTTTTTAGGGTGTGTTGAGTKCTCAACAGAACAACATGGACATTTCGTAGTGCCTAGCTCCTCCAAGGCACCACAAATCTCAAAAACCACTTGTTTATCGAGGTGGACATCRTTGGCCACCCAGCTATTTCACTAGCTCAACATACATTTTGGCAATTTTTCTACAKTTTTTCAGGTACTAGACTTGAGGGGCCATTTTAAGGCCCTAAACAACGTATTTTTGACATGGCAGGGCCCAAGAGACGCATGTTTAGATGTATTATGCCATTCAAAATGTGTACTCCTCGAATAGACCTATCCAACRAGGTATCAAGCACCCCAAATGGATATTGTGTGCAAATGTTACACCTTAGGGAAGTTGACGTATCAACTAGTCCCATCGGGGCCGACAAACCTTTTGGTGTTTCATCTTCCGAGGTTAGGGTTTTAGATGCTTAGGGTTTTCTCATTTATGCTTTGCGTTAAAAATTCCTTGACAGCCTCATCATAATCATCTTCTTGCGAACGCGCGTAGCCCTCACATCTATTCTCATAGATAAGCTACCACCATTCTAACGAGTTCATTTCATTATGCACTTTCTTTTACAGTCTCTATATATTTCAGTGTTTAATAGAAATTGAGTATAGTTGTATCTCTATGTTTATGTCTTATGTATGTGTTTCATTTTGTTCTCTCATAAATCTGGATCAATGGTATCAAAGCGGTCTACTCTTTATCGGTTTATCTATGCATGTCCCCAACGAGGTCAGGGTATCAGGCATTGGGACTCAAACTAGTCGAACCTTTGGAAGACTATCCTCACCGACCCCAAAGGTTTCCCATGGCATATCAACAGAGATTCGAGGGAGCAAGAGATCCTATTAACTTATTGCTCGCAGAATTCCTCGCGAAAGAGAGGAACGAGATGATGGATCAGTTTGGCCAAATCCTTCGACAGTTGCCAGCAACAACAAAGGCATCTTCGTCAAGTGACCAATTCGAAGGTGTCACCCCTCTCAAGGTACAAGTTAATTTTGATATTCCCACATTTGAACGTCAAATAGATGCGGATGCTTTGGAAAAATGGTTTAATCTACTAGAGATTTATTTCTTTGTCCACAATTTTTCCAATAGGGAAAAGATCAACTTTGCGCTCCTTAAGGTACCCCCCCATATCAAACATTGGTGGGATACTTACTGTGATAAAAAATCCACTGAGGAGTCTGGAATATTTGGGGCTGAGCCCACTTGGGACTCTTTTATGGATGCTATCAAGGAATACTATTAACCTGTTCAAAACTACGACAACTAGTACGCGAGATGGACCACACTCTGTTAGGAGAGAGACCAAACTGTGTCGGAGTTCACAAACAACTTTTGTACCTTGCGCACCAAGTTGGGTATCAGAGACTTCGAGCGAAATCTGGTTTTAAAATACTGTGGGGTCCTACACAAGTACATCCAAACATAAATGGATTTTCTAGACATCTCGTCGTTGGGAGCCGCTTATCATTATGTTGTCAAAATCGAGCAAAAATTTAAGCAGAGGGATAAGCGAGAGTTTGGATCTATGAATGCATCATAGTAGAAGATGGGAAAAGGTAGCCCCTACACAAAAAACAAAGTACAAAGCAAGGATGGATAGCCACAGGACAACCAGTGTAAGCCCCAAACAAAGAAGGGTAATGGGAAGACAAAGAAAGACACTGGGAAGTGGCGTGAATTCCATAAAATCCCCTGGCACAACACTGATGAATGTCGCTCGAAGAAATCAGTGGTGGTCGAGCTGAAACCCTTAGAGTCAAATCCAAGCTCTGACACTGATTTAGAGCCATACAAGGTGAATTGGATCATTGATGCAGAACCCAGAACAACAATCACTACCACCATGATCCAGCCAAACGAACGAGAAGAGTGGAAGGAAGGTGAGCACCTTTTTCACTCACAGATGTGGGTGAAGGGTGCTCTGCTACATTTCATTGTTGATAGAAGAATCCAAAAGAAACTCATCTCAACAGAGGTTTTGAAGTGGTTAGAGTTGCCAACAACACCACATCCACAGTCATATAACATTGAGTGGCTCAGCCAAGGACTAGATCTCTACGTCAGCCAACAGTGTTGCATGCCCTATGTCATCAATCCCTTCAAGGATGAGGTATTGTGTGATGTTTCCCCACTTGAAGTTTGTGATATTATTTTAGGCCAACCATTTGTGTGGAAACACCATGTTGCATATGAGTCTAGACCTCGTAGTGTCATTGTTATTGTGAGCAGACAATTGTACAAGATCCCAGAGGTAGCTCCACCTACCAAATTTTCTTTGGTTTTGGCTAAGTAGTGTAGGAAGGTCATCTCCCAGATTGGGAAATTTCTCCTCTTCATGATTCACTCTCAGAGTGAATGGAAGGTCATGACCACATCCATGGCCTCTACACAGGGCTCCTCTACACATCAAAAACAAGTGGACAAGGTCATGGAAGAATATCAGGACATTTCACCTCACCTATCGGGGTTACTCTATATTGTCATGTCAAGCATTCAATTGAGATAACTCCTAGAACTCCCTTGCCTAACGAGGCAATTTATCAACGCTCTCTCCTAGAAAATGAGGAATTCAAGCACAAAATCCAAGAGTTTCTCCAAAAAGGGCACATTCGACCAAGCTCGTCACCCTATGGAAGTCCAATCATGCTCATACAGAAGAAAGACATGACTTGGAAACTTTGTATTGATTATAGAGCTCTGAAAAAAATCAGTATCAAGAATCAATACCTAATTCCTTGAATTGATGACCTCCTCACCAGTTCAAGGGGGACAAGTATTTTAGTAAGATTGATCTGAATTCTTGCTACCATCAGGTACCCATAGAATAGACTGATGTATGGAAGACCTCTTTCAAGTCTAAAGAAGGTATTTTCGAGTGATTGGTCATGCTCTTTGGTTTGATGAATGCCCCAACCACCTTCATGAGGTTGATGCATGAAATATTGCGGCCCTTCATCAATTCCTTTGTGGTTTTATATCTATATGAAATCCTCATCTTCAACAAGAGTTGGGCAGAACACTTGCAACACATTCAATAAGTCCTCCACACTCTACAACAACACAAGTTATATGCTAACCTAGAGAAATGTTCCTTTGGGATGAACAAGGTCCAATACCTCAGATACATTGTAGATGAGCATGATGTGCATGTCGATCCAGCTAAGATCTAAGTCATTCTTGACTGGCCAACCCCAACAACACTCACCGAGGTTCAAAGCTTCTTAGGCCTCGCCAACTTATATTGCATATTTGTATTGGGGTTCTACAATATCGCATGGGCTCTCAGCCAAGTGACCAAGGGTGGTTGCAAAGCCAATTTTGTGTGGGGCAAATCACAACATAAATATTTTAATGATCTGAAACATCGCTTATGCTCATCCTCAGTGCTCGCCTTGCCCAATCTACAACAACCATTTAAGATTGAGACCGATGCTTTCGATTATGTTGTTGGTGTCGTTCTCACTCAGCATGGTCATCCAGTGGCCTATCATAGTTAGACACTATCAAATGTTGTCCATAAGTACCCCACCTATGAAAAATAAATGTATTTCATTGTACAATCATGTTGCCAATGGAATCATTACATTCTAGGGAAGGATACAATAATCCATATGGATCATAGGCCTCTACAGTTCATGTAGACACAAAGTAAATTTCAAAATGGTCGCCATCAAAAGTGGTCCACATACTTGCAACAATGTCACCTCAACATTAAGCATAAGAAAGGGAGCACCAATCACGTCATTGACTGCCTCTCTCAATCTCCAATTGCAACACTAACCACGATGCTTGACTCTTGAAGGCATGAGACCTCTGGGTGGTCCCAACTCCATGACAACGATCTTGACTTCACTACGACCTACCAATTGTTGGGAATAGGCATGGTCGTTGCCCACTTCCATCTTCAGGATGTAATGTTATTCCATTTGGGTCATCTATGTGTTCCTTCAAGCGAGCATGCAAAGTTGATTTTGGAATCCCACTATAGTCGGGTGGTAGGACACTTTGGCATGGAGAAGATAGTGGCAATACTACAGAAGCATTTCTATTAGCCTAAGATTTGACAAGGTGTTAGTAAGTATATCAGATCCTACACTACCTGTTCCATTTCCAAGCCAACCATTAAAAAACAAGGACTATACACCCRTCTTCCCACTCCTAACGAGCCCTGGGAATCCATCTTGATGGAACACATGTTAGGTCTCCTCTCCACCAAGCATGGCAATGMTTGTGTATTCATGGTTGTCGATCGATTCTCTAAGATGGGCATTCTGACCAGCTGCAAGAAGAGTATCTCAGAGTGAACAGAAGGTCACAACCACATCCATGGCCTCTACACGGGGATCCTATATGCAACATAAGCAAGTGGACAAGGTCATGGAAGAATATTGGGACATCTTCACCTCACCTACCAGGGTGCCTCTACACTATTAGGTCATTCAATTGAGCTAACTCCTGGAACGCTTTTGCCTAACAGGATAGTGTATCGGTGTTCTCTCCTAGAAAATCATGAAATCAAGCGCCAAATCCAAGAGTTGCTTCAAAAAGGGCACATGCAACCAAGTTCCTCACCCTGTGAAAGCCCAAAAGAAAGATGGGACTTGGAGACTTTGTATTGATTACCGAGATTTGAACAAAATCACAGTCAGGAATCGGTACCCAATTCCTCGAATTGATGACCTTCTCGACTAGCTCAAGGGGGCCAAGTATTTTAGTAAGATTGAATTGAAGTCCAACTACCACCAGGTCCCCATAGAACAAACTGATGTATGGAAGATCGCTTTCAATTCTAAAGAAGGAATTTTTGAGTGGTTGGTCATGCCCTTTGGCTTGATAAATGCTCCAGCCACCTTCATGAGGTTGATGGACGACATCTTGCAGCCCTTGACCAATTTATTTGTGGTTGTATATATGGATGACATCCTAGTCTTCAACAAGAGTTGGTTAGAACACTTGTAGCACATTCAACGGGTCCTCCACACTCAACGGCAACCCAAGTTATATGCTAACCTAGAAAAATGCTCCTTCGACATGAATAAGGTCCAATACCTTAGATAAATTATAGATGAGCATGGTGTGCATGTCGATCCATCCAAGATCCAAGTCATTTGTGACCAGCCAACCCTAACAACACTCACTGAGCTTCAAGGCTTCTTAGGCCTCGCCAAATTCTATCAGAGATTTGTATTGGGATTCTCCATATCACATGGGCTCTCGACCAAATGACCAAGAATGGCTGCAAATCCAAATTTATGTGGGGCAGATCACAATAGAAATATTTTGATGATTTTAAACATCGCTTATGCTCAACTAGTGCTCGCCTTACCCGATCTGCAACAACCATTTGAGATTGAGACCGATGCTTTCGATTATGATGTTGTTGTTGTTCTCACTCAACATGGTCATCCAATGGCCTATCATAGTGAGACACTCTCATATGCCTTCTGTAAGTACCCCCACCTATGAAAAATAAATGTATTCCATCGTACAAGCTTGTCATCATTAGAAGCATTACATTCTAGGGAAGGAGACAATCATCCATACAGATCACAGGCCTCTACAGTTCATGTAGACATAAGGCAAATTACATAATGACTGCCATCAAAAGTGGTTTACATACTTGCAGTAGTTTCACCTCAACATTAAGTATAAGAAAGGGAGCACCAATCACAACGTTGACTGCCTCAGTCGACCTCCAGTTGCAGCACTAACCACAGTGCTCGACTTTTGCGGGCATGAGACCTCGAGGTGGTCCCAACTCTATGACAACGATCCTGACTTTACTACGATCTACCTGATGTTGGGAATATGCACAATTGTTTCCCAATTCCATATTTAGGATGGACCGGTATGCCATCTGGTTCATCTCTGTGTTCCTTTAAGCGAGTGTGCGAAGCTGATTTGGGAAGCGCCCTAAAATCGGGTGGCAGTACTACAAAAATATTTCTATTGGCTGAAGCTTCAACGGGATGTTAAGAAGTATATTGGATCCTCCACTTCATGTTCCATTACCAAGCCAACCATTAAAAAACAAGGACTATACACTCCTCTGCCTACTCCCGATGGGCCCTGGGAATCCATCTCGATGGACCACATGTCAGGTCTCCCCTCCACCAAGCATGACAATGATTGTGTATTCGTGGTTGTTGATCCATTCTCTAAAATGGACATTCTGACCATCTGCAAGAAGAGTATCACAACCAAGCCCATCACCAAGCTCTTCTTTGAGTGTGTATGGGTACACTTGAAACTAACATAGACCATCATATCACATCAGGAAAACAAATTCTTAAGCACATTCTAGTCGATCCCTTGGACGTTGTTGGATACCAAGCTCACCAAATTGACCTCCTTCCACCCTCAAACTGATGGAGAGACAAAGGTCGTCAATAGGATGATCGTGCATCTCTTACGCATGTAGAACTCCAAGCATCCACATGCATGGTACAAGAGCCTTCATTAAGTCCATTGGGCCCCATTGATGTAGCACTACCCCTTTCATCCTCATAGGTAGAATATTCCCATGCTCAATATGAGGTCGACAGGGCCACCGATTTCATTGAATGGATTTAGCACATCCACCAACAAGTCCATGATATTTTGCAGAAAGCTAATGCTAAGTACAAACAACACCATGATCAACATCGAGTTCCCCACAAGTTTCAAGTAGGTGGTAAGGTTTGGTTGCATTTGAAGAAAGAGCGTCTTATAGGACCCCACCGGAAGTTGCGACCACTTCATTATGGACCTTACACAATCACCAAGGTTGTGGGAGACATTGCTTTGGAGTTAATTATTCCCTCCTTGGATTACACCCGTGTGGACCTTTTTTGACCATATTTTCCACCACTATTGGACACATCCGAGGTGGCAGAACAATTGACACCTACATAGCTCAACCCTAGCTACATGGAACAAACAACCACTGATCAGATAATGGAAACATAGGTTAAGGGCACCCGTCGACAAAAGATCCAACTCTATCGAGTTCTCATAGCAAGGCAAATAATACACCAAGGCAAGTGGCTCACAAAGTGTCAAGTTCAATAGAAGTTTCCCCATTTGATGGGGGCACTCAACACAATGGAGGCCATTGCTTCCTAAGGGGGGAGGAATAATCTAGGTGGACATTGGTGGTCGCCCACCTATTCCACTAGCTCAACATACAGTTTCCATTTTGGTAGTTTTTCTATAGTTTTTTCGGGTCCCAAACTTCCGAGGCCATTTTGAGTCCCTAAACGACGTCTTTTTGACGTGGCAATGCCCAATAAATACTTGTTAGCATGTGTTGGGCCATTTGAAATGTGTATTCTTCGGTTAGACCTTTCTGACGAGGCATCAAGCACCCCAAATCGAGATCATATGCAAAAGTTACGCCCTAGGGAAATTGACATATAAACTACCCCCACTGGGGCCCACAAACCTTTTGGCATTTCATCTTCTGGGGTTAGGGTTTTGGATGTTTAGGGTTTTCTCATTTATGCTTTATATTAAAAAGGCCTTGGGAGCCTCATTGTAATCATATTCTTGCGGATGTGCATAGCCGTCACATCTCTTCTAAGAGATAAACTACCACCATTTTAACAAGCTCATTCACTGTATTTTATTTTACAACCTCTGCATATTTAAGTCTTTAATATAAATTAAAGTATTGTTGTATTGTTGTGTTTGTATTATTTATGTGTTTCATTTCATTCCCTCATAAATCCAGATCATTTGTCAAGCCTACCATAGAAACCTTATGTTTCTTCCAAGTCGTTGGGAAGAGTATCTCTTCTTCAATGTTTTCTCTATACTAACTTTGCTTTAGAAAGGTGGTGAATAATAGTTATGATACCCACTATAATGACCCTATAGATTTGCACCCAATTTTTCACTTTAGGCACTATAAGGCCTGTGACACTACCTTGATTCAAACTTAGTGTCCCAACCACCTTGAGCTTACTTGCAAACAAACTACACCTCTCCACTTAGAAACTCCCCATACCTTTGTTTTAATCTGCAACATTATCTCTTCAACAAGTTCACTAACATAAAGGTCCAACATTCAACCGTGGCCTTAAAAAGTGAACCTAGCCAATTGCCAAGAGTCTACATTCAACCAATAGTCTAGGTCACTTCTAGACTTGTTGCCACATCCTACAAGTATAACTACTTTGAAATGATCTACCACATTGCCTCCCACTACCTTAGTATTTCTCCAAGCGAAACACCAACCATGAAGTCTTATGGCTGTTTTGGATGTCTTCTACTTTTGTGCTAGAACCTCTGCCTCGTGACATGCGAAATTGCCTTGTCTATCCAAGTCTTTTGTAGACTTCCACCACTCAGAATTGCCAAGTGTCAAGTCTTACTTCAACCGCAACTTTGACTTGAGATTTAGTCTGCTACCTGCATCTACTGCATATATGCCTTTGAACCCTTGAACTTCTTTAGGCACTTCCAAGTCACAAGATCACCTTAACCTAGACTTGGTGATTTTCACCTCAGTGCTCCCAACTAAACAATCTTGCTCTCCAAGTCCTACCTCTTATCAAACTTGAACGAACCTGGATGAATCTCCTTCCATGGCTTTTAGCTCCACACTACCCTCTTTATATAGGAGGAAGGTCTAATCACTTGCTTGAACTAACGTGATCCCTTCCACTCGATACTTTAATGGACTTACAAACCTAATTTGCCTTAAGTTTCCCCCTGATTCCTTAAGCTTGTGAGCGCACATGCGCAAGACATTCTCACCAAGTAGTGTCTCCGTGCCTAACTAAATGCCCAACAATTAATCCTTCTAGACCCAAACCTTCATTGGGACCACTTCAACTCCTTAGAATGTGCCTCCTTCCAAGGCTACCTCATAAATTAATAAACAACCCCAAGTTTCATCCACACTTGTGTAGACTCTATAAAAGAGCTACCTATGGGAAACATTGGTGTTAAATGTTTATGCCAAGATGACTAACAATTGCAATCGTTGAATGTTCCACCTAACATGACACTATATTGCAATCTATAGCCACACTTAACCTATGACCTCCATGTCTTTGGCTAAGGCATTCATTCCGTCCAACTCTAGCATGCCTTCTTATAAGGCATGGCACATGCCCATGCAACTCTACAACCAACTTTCTCAACACTCAGACCATCCAAGATGAATGCATTGCTACTTCTCTACATGTTGTCTTGCTCATTGAATAAGTGCACCAAGTGCCCAAGTCATCAAAGCACTATGCCACACTACCATCATCTTTCATCTCATACAAGGGAGTAAAGCGCCCAAGTCTTCATCGAAGAACATAGGCCTTACAATGCCCAAGGCTTGTTAGAAGCTATTGTAGTCCTTAAGGACAATATTGTATTTTTCTTATGTGTGAATGGTAAGATAGAGCTTGTTGTTCCAAACATCTATTTGTTGTCCACTGCATCCAGGTCGACGTTTGTGTAGATTAGATTTTTATCTATTTGTATGGTTGATCTCATCTCTTGATATCCAGTGTTTGCACTTATTAGTTTTCCATTCAACACTATTGTTTATGTAGATCTGAAGCTTTGATTGGTTTTTCAATCTACTTGTTTTAATTGTATGACAAATACTTTGAGTGCAGATCTATCACACACCCGACCACTAAGTACCCTTTTAATGGATGGGGTATAAAAAAATTTGCTTAACCTAATACCCATGGCCCAGTAATTACCAAAATCTTTACTTTCTATTTTCCCTTTCAGAAGAATTTTAACACTAACTCAATAAATTACTCATATGATAATTATGAGTAATTATATTATAACATAATGAGGATAATTTCTCCATAATATACTTAAGTTGATCAACCTTAATTAAGGTATATAATTTAATTCCTCCATGTCGCATTTTCACGTAATTTAACATATATATCTAAATATATGCATATTTATTTTATTTACTAGGAAAAAGGATTAACTATATTCAACCACAAATTATCCTTTTATTAATTATATTATAATATAATTGTATTTAATTATATTATAATATGACTAATTTCTATTAAATAGGGCACTTAAGATTATCAATTCCCATTAATACCTAAGCCTCCCGACTTCGACGAAATTCTTCATCATGCATTTATGAACCCAAATCTCACGAATGTCCGAGTTCCGGAGAGGGTCCCACTCATAGTATACCTTTGTGCAAATATGATTATATTAATTTATAATATAATTCATCACCTTAAATGTTTATATCGATATTTGTGCAGCCAGTGGAATGAGAAAGGGTAGGTTCAGGCCTTCGACCCTTCGTTACTTGTTCATTCTATTACCCCCAAACATCTCGAAGTCTCGAATTCCTAGAACTCTGGAGTCCTGAACTCCTCAAGGGTCCATACTTCACGTGATTTCGCATTAATATTAAATTAAAAAGGGAAATAGGGTTGGTACTTTATCACGTAGCAATATAACAATAAACCCATTTAATATATATATTATATTAACCTCTTTGGAAAATGTGCCTAGGTTTATAAAGTCTCCAATATTTTATTAATATTTGAAATAAGGGAGAGAGAGAGAACTCATGGTCAACCCTCTTCGACTCTCCACCACATTCCTTATACTCCAATCTCCCATAGCCCTGGAGTCCCGAAGCTCCAAAGTGACCCCGCTGGCATACATTACCACACCATTAATTATTCAGAGGAGTTGTCTTCATTTAGTGCAATTAATTTAATGAACCTTAGAAATAATATAATATATAACTTTATATTCCTCGAAAATTATGCCGGGGTCTTAAAATTCTCCAATATTATGTAATTATTTGACATGAGAGAGAGAGAGAGAGAGAGTTCTCCAGGACAATTTCCTTCGGTTCTCCCACACATCCTTTACATTCAATTCTCCCGGAGCCCCGGAGTCCCGAAGCTTCGAAGTCTTGAAAAGGGACCCACTTGTAATTACGTTATGGTTTTAAATACAATGAAATAATTTGGGTTATAATATTATATATATATATATATTGTATTAAAGATATATTATATTAATCATTTTCGTTAATCGATCACATTAAACACAATAATATAAAGAATTGTATTTATTATTTATACAACCTTCGAGGGAAAGGAAGGGTTCGGATATTCGACGACTTTGGCACGTGGAATCCCATCACCCAAACATCTTGGAGCCCCGGAGCTCCGAACTCCCGGAGTTCTGAAGACCGTGAGATGTTTAAAACGTTTGGTCATGAGTTATTCCCTGGTGTGTTTTGGCATTAATAATAATAATAAATTACTCTTTTGTATTTTAATTTCATTTAGACCAATTACATGTTTATGTACTAATTATTTTCCCTTAATAATTATTTATAAGGACTTTTAATGTTTACCCATAATTGAGATTATTTCCTAAAGTCCACACAAATTTGATATCTTCTAACTTTTTTGGCAGGGGATTTGAGGACATACTAAAATGGAGCACTATTACGTTGGAAATCACTCTCACTTCTTCCAAAGATGTTATAGATGTTTGTAATTGTTCAATCATCAATTCCCAAGCATGCATTAAACTGTACAACACAGTCAGCCACAACATCTACTCCTAGAAATCTCATTTTAGCGCACTGATAGTCAAGAGATAAGAAATTCAATCAGAAGAGCTTCAACTAAGACATTCTCTTTATTTTTCTTAAATTTCTCAAGTCACTTTTGTCATAAATTAAACTTACACAGTTCTAGAACATAGTATAAAATTCTCTCTGATCTAAACACTACAGAGATCTAACCAAGTATACTTATCTAGAAACCAGATAGTGATACAACTGTTGAAAGGGGTGCCCTTTTCCACCCAATTGTAAGCACAACAACTCCTTGACGGATTTACCGATGGCCACCCCCTAGCTAGATCATGATGCTCTAAGAGAGACTCTTCCTTTTGTTTAGCAACAACCAATGATGGAGGCCACTCTCCTCCTCCCACAGGAACTTGGCAGATCGATTTTCTCTCCACCAAGCAAGCGGGTCTACAATGAGTGCTTCCTCAACCACTCATCTTCTTTGCAACCTCGTTTATCAACTTGGACTGAAAATGCTACCAACAAATTCCGGTACCCACAACAAATTCGTTTTTCAGTTCTCTTTAGAACCAGAGAGCTACACATGCTCTCCTCTTCAAAAAATGGTTACCATAATCGTCTTCTTGCCTTCCTCTCTTCTGCCCACAAATTTCCCTTCTTTTCTTTCCTTCCTCAACAATATTGCGTGGGTCCAAATCCAAATTCCATGGGTCAGGTCAGGAAGTTTTCATATGGGTACTCTGCCCATCTCCTCATTGACTCTTGAGGAGGACTTCCCAACTACTGGCCTGACTAGTAATTTATTTTTCTGGGTCAGAGGACTATTCTAGGTCTGAATAATTTAAATCCAGTAAAGTATTGTTCTTGTGGGGGTCATCTCAACCATTGTTGGTTCCCCTCACAATCTCTCTCATGCATCATGATCTACCTTGGCAAACCCCTTCAACAATTATGCAACACTTTCCATTTTATTTAGTAAAAAAATATATACATTACCTTTTATAACAAAAAGGTTCATCAATTCCAACACCCACACATATTCAGTCTACCCATAGTCTTTTAGCAAGTTATAGTTATATTTATAAGCTGGTGGGAAACAGGGGTATTACAAGATCTGTGTATCACGTGGGTGAAAAATTACAAAAAATAAATAAAATAAGAAAATGTTATGTATTCAACATAACAATTGTAATATTTGGTAGATCTAACATTTGTATCGAACATATGTCACTTGTATCTACAATGTATAGATTAATGGTGAATCTAGTTTTATTCATTTAGGACCCAAAAACAATATTGAAAAATTGGTCATGGATATTTTTGGCATGTATTATTCTCTGCACAACAATATGGAGGCTATGGTTTTATTTAACAAAATAATAGTTATAAGAAAATGGACCCACAAAATGCACATACACTTTTCAATGATCTTACTAGTGTAGTACGAAACCATAATGCTATTATGATAATTGTCACGTCCACATAGTGTGCCTTGCAATCATACACCTCTTGAGGGCATGCAACACCGCGACGTTTCTCACTTAGTTGCATGGCAACACCAAGGATACTTCGTTTGAACTATGCCTCTTCACCTATAACATACCCATACTCCATTCTAGGCTATTGGTGAGTCACACTCCTACCCTAGTGAAACTCTTGTATACTTAAACATTTGTTAACATCTTAACACTTAGTCATATTTAAGCATACATCCATGAACACGTGAAGCCAATAGAACGACAACGGAATAGACAAGAGAAACATAGATATAGTGTGGGCGACAAAAATCGTGCCTAACACCCGATTAAGTCTTTGTTACTGCAAACCAGTTACAACATGAGTACTATCGGCTTAGTTTACAACTTCAACACAGTCAAACGACTCACCTCACCTCACCAAGGCACTTATACACAGATTCGTCACACCAAGACTCTTTGTCCCAACTGTCTCTGCAACCTCCTGCGATGCACCTCAGACGTGCCCTCAACCGCAGAGTTGTTGTCTCTTTGTTTCCACAGACTTCACAAATTTTGATTCTGCCTCACACATGCCTCCAACAAACTTGCGTTTCCAGACTTCGCCAAAATCAGCCCAAAAGAATCTCACCCAACTCTGTCCACCGAATTCTCCTCAAGGCATCACAAGTCCTCCCAAGTGGAGCGACTTGGCTCCTTAAGGGAGCTCGCCCTCTTTATCTGCCTCAAAACTGCAGAGCTCTCTTGCTCTCCTTCTAGTTCTACCAAGCTGCTTTCTTTGGTTGTGTGCCCTTTCTCTTATATGGAATCCAAGGGTCACTTCTGTGAAACGTCATGTCTCTTGGGTGTGTCGCATCCCTTCGCAAATCTTCACACTCAATTGATCATCATGCCCCTCTGTGGACTTAGTGTGCCCATCTATCCCACACACCCATCAACCTACATGCCTCTTGGACCGACRTGCCCCATCTATCTAACCGACTTGTTGTCTTGGGTGCGCGCCCCCCTTAGGTGAGTTGAGCTAACTCTCCTAAGTGTGCCCCCCTGCCTTAACCGATTTTCCTTCATTTGTGGAGCACCCGGGTCATGCCTTCAACCCTTCATCAAACCATCCATCGTTTGACTTGTGTCGCAAGGCACCTTGGGTGGAGTCACCCCTTGGCATGCCACGCGCCCAAGGAACCCCAACTCTCCCCTATATGAAGACTTTTGTCTACTCATTTGCACCGAGCATCATGCCTACCCAATCTCCTCCATTTCGGTATGCGATGGAAGAGCACATGCCCAGGCTTGGCACCACAGACCTTACATCCCCCCCACCTCAAGTCATTGTCGTCCTTGGCAACATCCACAAAATCTGTGATCTCCAAGTCTTTTCCCAAACTTGTGCCTTCGTTGTAACTAAGTCTATTGGAAACCCCAGGTTTCATGCCAACTAGAAACTGAAAGATTTTGTCAAAATGGAAACCCCAAGTTTCCAACTCGCACAACAATCATCTGCAACCTGCACAACCATTGACATTGCCTTCTGCCGAAACTTGTGTGCAACCAAATTTTCTGCAACAATGGAAAGACGTCTCTTCCCCAACTTTATTCGCAATGTCTAAGTTGGCACCACCTCACTGCAATGATCACTCTTTGTTTCATTGTTGTTGCAACCTCAACCAAAACCTCAAATATGTTTAAGTGTTGAACCCCTGTGAACTTGTTGTTGCGCCCATACTCCAACTAACTTTTCCATGTCTCCACACAATACAAACCTCAAGTCCTACATTGGTTGGGTAGATAATCCAACTGTCACATCCAATTCTTGAAATCTACATCTCCATGCCCAAACTTAGCCTTTTTTGTCCACATCTCTGTCACTCCATCCAACTCCAAAGACTAAGGAAAGATTCCATCCTTGCCTCATCACAATTGCCATCGTTCGATCTTTGTCAAGGAGATCCTCCACAATGTCTAAGTGTTGCACTTTGTACCTATTGGTGTGTTCATACTCTAACTTCCTTCCGTAATTCAGTTCATCAGCACAACGATCTCAAACCAAGGAAAGGTCGCCCCTCACCTTGTTGCACTATGAAGTCACTTGAAAGCAAAGTCATCTGTGACAACTTGACTCCATTATCCACCTCATGGCATAATTAGCCAATCTACCCCAATAATTGTACGTCCAGATTGCCTTTGCCTCACTACTTCGTCACTTGGCCATACTACAATGTCTACCTCTCTATGCCTTGGAATGGTTGGGCTTCACCCTCAATGATGTTTCCCCAAAGCAAGAGAAATGCCTATGTCCAAGTAATCTCTTCATGTTTCAATATGCATGTCCGCACAATCCTCCAAATGAAGGCAAGTTCTCAACTCGCCCCCTTTCGTCAAGTCACCTCAATGCAAACTCAACATCTGCGATGAGTGTGGCCAACATGCCTACACTCCTCAAACATCCCAAACATATTGTCAAAGCACTCCAAGTAAAATGGAGTAAGCTTCAAAGAGCATACCCAGAGCGCGTTGAACCAATACTCACCCTTAGCGTAACCAATGATCCCTCAGGGACTCGAGTCATTGCACAAACGTGCTGATCACCAAGGTGTTATACGCCTCATCAATGTCCCATACCAAAGGCGAGCAAACACCACCCAAGCCACTTGGTTTTTGTTCTACCCATTTAGGTTTATTGCGAACAATTCTTGGTTGACTTCTCACTACTCATCGTCTCTTGGAATGAAGCGCCTCATGTCAACAATTCTTGGTTGACTTCTCTACTTACTCCATCTGTCTCTTGGAATGAAACTGCCTCACACCTACTGCAAGCATTCAAACTTTGGCACTGTCATTGTGATAGTCAAGTCAGCACATGACCCAACGAATCTGGCTAAGGCACAAAGCACCAAGGTGCCTAATCCATCCTCTCAACTCGACACGTACACACTTCACTACCCACTTCACTGCAACGATCTTTCCAACACGCCTCATCAAAGATTTAGGCAGCTTCCCCAAGCCACCTCCACGGTTGCATCCAATTATGCCTAAGTCCAGCACAAGACTTGTCTAAGTAGGTAGCCTAAGCTCTTTGCACACTCGCCCAACCAAGGTGACCCAAACTGCTACAATACTTCTTCAAATCCACACCACTTGAGTCACCCTCAAGTCTGTCAGTTTTCATCGCGGAAACATAGTGCACTTGATCCACCAAGTCATCCGACTTCCCTTCAAAGAACTCACTACAACATTTAGGAAATGCAAGAACTCAAAACCAACCCATACCTTTCCAACGACATCCTTTGTTGCAACCATGTTTTAAGTCCGCTATCTTGGACCTATAATTGCCCAAGCAACCGACTCTTCACATGAACTCTCCTTAATCACCATCCACAACTTCACAAACTTGCAAGACCTTCGCTATGATACAAGGCTAAGTCCATCAGTCCACTTCAAAAATCCATCTAAGTCCCAAACTTCGCATGCAATTGGTTGAACTCATCTCCAATGTCTTGCCATCTCCACACCTTGATTGCTTTCGCTTCAAGGCATCATGCATCCATCGCCTCACTGTTAAGTCATACTGCTGCTAACTAAATGTTGTAACTCTGCGGTCTACCCACCAACAACCCAACTCAACTCAACTACTATTCTCAACGATGCACAACACGAAGATGTCATGATGGAAGCGTGCCCAACCAATTTCCTGTTGTAGAGCTACTCTAGGTCTCCCCAGGTCGTCTAACGCACCTAAGTGCTTCACCTTGCTGCAACCTAGAATTGCTCCCCCTTCACGATCACTTATGCGATCTCCCTCTACGTTTTTCTTCTGTGATCACTTCTATAGTTATCTTTGTGACAATTCGTGCARCAATATTACATTCACTTGCCTTTCCCAAGTGCTCGGTTTGCCCAACAAACTCTGCACCTGGTCTCTCAAAGGTGTGCACAATAGGTCTGGCGCCGACTTCCATCACGAATCAAACCAACCAAGTTTTCCTTTGTGATCAAGTTTGCGATGAACTCTACGATCACCCACCCTGTCCAAGTGCTTCGTTTCACCACAGACTCTACTCTCAGTCAGCACAAGGTGTGCGCCCAACTCAACCTTCCCATCACATCGTCAACCAAACCTCTATCGTAAGTCTGATGTAAAGTATATGATGAAAAAGTTGTTTGTACCAAACTGTTCACCAAGTCTGCAAACGCTCCCACTGAACTGCCTTCAAAGTTTGCTCTGATACCATCTATCGTCGAGATAGCGGTGAAGAGCTCCCCAACCCTTCTCCAAATTTGCAACGAATCTACTATGATACCATCTATCGTCGAGATAATGGTGAAGAGCTCCCCAACCTTCTCCAAAATCTGCAATGAATCTGCTTTGATACCATATGTCACGTCCCCACAACGTACCTTGTGATTGTACACCTCTTTAGGGCGTGCGACACCACGATGTTTCTCACTCGACTACTTGGCAACACCAAGGATACTTGGTTTAGACTACACCTCTTCACCTAAAGCATACCTATACTTCATTCTAGGCTACCGATGAGTCATACTCCCACTCTAGTGCAACTCTTGTATACTTAGACATTTGTTAACATCTTAACTCTTAGTCATATTTAAGCATACATCCATGAACATGTGAAGCCAAGAGAACGACAACAAAACATACAAGAGAAACATAGATATAGTGCGGGCGACATAAACCGTGCCTAACACCCGACTAAATCTTTGTTATTGTAAACAATTGCAATGTGATCACTATCGGCTTAGTTTACAACTTTGGTAGAATCAAATGACTCACCTCACTTCACCAAGGCACTCATACATAGATTCGTCACACCAAGACTCTTTGCGCAATCGTCTCTGCAACCTTCCGCTATGTAGCTCAGACATGTCCTCAACTGTAAACTTTTTGTCTCTTCGTTTCCGTAGACTTCATAGATTTTCGTTTTGCCTCACACATGCCTCCAACAAACCTACGTTTCCGGACTTCCCCAAAATCAGCCCAAAAGAATCTTGTCCAACTGTGTCCACTGAATCCTCCTCAAGGTAGCACAAGTCCTCCCAAGTGGAGTGACTTGGCTCCTTGAGGGAGCTCACCCAATTCGTTGCCTCAAAATCGCATAGCTCTCGTTCTCTCCTTCAAGTTCTACCAAGTTGCTTTCTTTGGTTGTGCACCCTTGCTCTTATATGGACTCCAAGGGCCACTTGTGCGAAACGTCATGTCTCTTGGGTGTGTCACGCTACTTCGCGAATTGTCACACTCAACCGACCGTCACACCCCTCTGTGGAACCAATGCACCCATTTAGCTAGCGTGCCCATCGACCGACATGCCTCTTGGACCGGCGTGCCCCATCTGTCTAATCGACTCGTTGCGTCCCCCATGCCTTAGTCGATTTTCCGTCATTGGTGGAGCACCCAAGTCATGCCTTCAACCCTTGATCAAACTGTCCATCGTTTGACTTGTGTCGCAGGGCACCTTGGGTGGAGTTGCCCCTTGGCATGTTGCATGCCCAAGGAACCCCAACTCTCCCCTATATGAAGATTTCTGTCTCCTCATTCGCACCGAGTATCCTGCCTGCCGGATCTCCTCCATTTTGGTCTGTGGTGGAAGAGCGCGAGCTCGGGCTTAGCGTCACAGGCCTTACGATAACCATGTTGGTTGGGTTGTGATCCTATTGTAGATTGGTGGGAGTTTATAAAAAATGGCTAAGTTTGATTCTTAACACATCCCATAATGATTTTCTTTAAGAGTCCAATAAATGATATGTCCCTAAGGTTTTGATCTCACTTAGTGAAACATGGACAATTTTTGTAAAAAAAAAAGAAAAGAAGAAGATAGTAACCCACGAAGTACTATTATATCACATCAATAAAGAAACTTGTACTCTAAATCAACTTCTAAATTATCACATCTTTTACTTATTATAGTAATGCTTTTTTCTTTTATTAGTAATTTTGATTTTGATTGATCCAGGGGGAACTGCAAACCATAACTTTCCATTACGACCATACACTAATCCACTTTAATACATGGGGAGATAGATTTGAACCTTGCATCTCTCCCAAGCAAGAACAATGCCTTTACTAGTTCACCATGATGTAACCCCTTAATTATCGTGTTATACCTTAAGGAGAACATAGGGTGGGCTCACATCTATATTATGTGCATGTAGGTGGTGCCATGTGTACCATCTGTTCGACCCCAACCTCTGCATGTCCCCATGGTTGTGTTAAGGTTCTAAGTAAATTTTGTGGGGATGGAACCTTCATCAATGTTGAGAAACTACTTAGTGCCTACCATTAGCCCTAAGTCCTTTGGGCACTTAAATATGGCAAGCCTCAATGAGAACATAAGGGTAGGATTGGGTTTATAATATGTTCACACCAATGATTGTATGTGTGTCATAAGTTGGATCCCTACCTTCCATTGTCCCATCATTGCCTTGTGGTTCCTATTAAAGTCCACGAGAATGGAACATTGGTTAATGGTGAGAAACTACTTTGTCCCCATCATTAGTCCCAAGTCCTTTGGGCACTTATATTTGACAAGCCTCAAGAAGAACATGAGAGTGGACTTAGGTTTATAATATGTGCATGTAAGTGTTACTATGCGTGACATAAGTTTGAGCCCTATCCCTCGGTGTCCCATGGCTGCCTTGACTAGCTAAGTAAAACTCACGAGGACGAAACTTTGGTGAATGACGAAAAAGTACTTAGTCCCTATCATTAGACCCAATTCCTTTATCCACTTGAGTTTTACAAGGCTTAGAGAGAACATGAAGAGTGAGCTTATTGGGTTTGTGATAAATGCAGGTGGGTGGTGCTGTGTGCTGTACACTTGGCCCACCTCTACTATTTTGAAGAAAACTTTGATCGATGCTGAGAAACTACTTTGTCCCCACCAGGGTTATTTTAAGTGGGTGGTTTTCCATCGAGTAATGATTAGTTTGCGTGATCATAGAGTTCTGATGAGTTAGCCACCTTTAGAGAAAAATAAATAGACAAACAAATAAATAAAAATAGCTAGCGAAGGCCTGTTCCCATGTCCCCTGTTCTCTGTTGCTCTTCCCTGCGGAAGAGCAATTGAAATTGAAATTCAATCAAAAGTGATAGATGGAGGGCCACTCGGGAGCTCTTGGATTTGGGCAGGGCTTCTCCAGAAGCTCTCAGTCTCCAAACCCTTCGCCTTCACCATCTCACTCGGCGTCGGCATCAGTGACAAGCTCAGGCCACAAGCGCAAACGCAACGAAGTTGAGCACGCAGGGGTGGCTTCTAATTCCATGGGAATGTTCGCAGTGCCCCCTTTCCAGATATCCCACCTGCATTCCATGTCCATGTCGATGCCCATGCCCATGCCTATGCACATCTCGCACCCGTCCTCGCTCTCCGAGAGCCGAGACGGTGCCCTCACCTCCAACGATGATGATGACAACCTCACCGGGGGCAACCAGTCGCAGCTGGACAGCATGAGCGCCGGCAACACCGACGGCAGAGAGGATTTTGATGACGAAGACGATGACGACGATGAAGAAGACGACGACGACGAAGTCGAAGGAGACGAAGAGGACCAAGATCACGACCCCGATGCGGATGAGGATTCGGACGACGGCCACGATTCCATGCGTACCTTCACCGCCGCTCGCCTGGACAACGGCGCTCCTAATTCCCGCAATCTTAAACCCAAGGCCGATGCTGCTGGAGTTGCAGTTGCCGCCATTGTTAAAACTGAGCCAATTCTCGACACAGTCAAGGAAGAGAAGATTAGCAGTAACAACAACAATGTCTCTGCTAACAATGCCCAAGTTGCTCCTTCCGGTTCTGCCGTTTTACTCAATGCCGTGAAAGAGGAAGCTAATAAGCCTACTTCCACTGATCACATTCAGACTAGCGGAGCCTATTGTGCTAGAGAAGAATCCCTCAAGAGAGAGGTGAGTCAAATTCTTACAATTGGGGGTTTTATTAAGCACTCTATCAAAAACCACCCAAATTACTTGAAACATGCGCAAAATTTCATGACGTTTTAAAACTTTTATGTTCATTGCTAATGAATATTAGCTTTTGTTCAATATTCATCCATAGATGTAATTTTCAGGTATGATTGCCAAATTTTGTATTCTCTATATTTCACATTGATATCTTTGAAGTTTAGAGGTTACTAATCATCTTCGTCATCTCTAAAAACAACTTTTTTACCAAAGGGGAAGTGGTTTACCGGCGAGGTCGACGGAGTATTAAGTCATCCACCCGGTTCCAAAGAGTATCTTCGTCATCTCTAAAAACAACTTTTTTACCAAAGGGGAAGTGGTTCTTCGTCATGTCTAAAAACAATTTTTATACCAAAGGGGAAGTGGTTTACTGGTGAGGTCGATGGAGTATTAAGTCATCCACGTGGTTCCAAAGAATACTAGTTTCAAGAGGATGGGTGCAAGTCCTGGGCAATTTTGGTGTAGTTGCAATTTGCTACCCCTCAGACCTGGCACTAAGTCAATTGAAGTCCGCACTATGTTGGCCGATCCCTTGTAGTGTGTTTGCCAAACACTAAAAGGGAAATAAAAAACAAAATAGGTGAAACTTTTTGTCTTCTCGAGTATTATGCCTAAATTCTTGAAACCTTTTCCACTTGGAATATGTGCATTTGCACTCAACCCTTTGTTGTATATAAATTACCTACACGAAATAATCATTCTACAGTGATGACTCAAGGCTCACTCACACTTGAGTGGGTGCAGTTGTTCCTTTATGCATGCATTTTAAACTGAAACTAACATGGATGATGTCACATGGCCTGCTGGCTGGGGTGTTGTGTTCTAGCGTTGGATGGCTGCATTCCAATTCAAACCTCCATCTCTTTATTATCCCTTAGCTAACAAAGCAAAGAAGTCAACTCTCCATCTCCTTATCAAACCCTTAGTTAACAAAGCAAAAAAGTCAACCCTCTATCTCAGCAACAGACGGTACTATACCAGTCAAGTGGCATTTGATATTGTGGCAATGGACTAGATGATGTATCTAAACTCATGTTCGCTCACTGATATAGAGAAACAGGGTGATCTTGTGGACATGCAATCGATGGTTAATTTCATGAGCATCCAGGTTGAAGATGTCAAAGCTGTTCTAGAGTCTATCCCATCCACCATTCTAAATGGTGCTACATCTACGTCAATGGGAAGAGACTTTCAGTAGAGAGATTGATGACCCAACCTGGAGGAACAATGCAGAGTACCTGTAATCTGTGAACTGAGATAGGCTTTGGTAGAGGCTGTGAAATCTCTAAGCCAGTCCTCACTACAGGGTTTTGGTGTCATGCATGTGATCACATAGTTATAGGGGATCCCACCTTAAAATGCGAAGGCAACAAATGGTTGGACCAAATGCAAGAATAAAGCCTAATCTTCTTGTACCGGCTCTCTATCACGGTCATTTGATGATTTGGCGTGGATTATCAGTAATTTCCACAACCCACTCTGTTTCAAGTTAAGAATTGACATTTGAATTGGACTGTTATTAAACCTCCTTGAAGGATTTGGACTCAGGATTTGCAAGGATTAGGTACAGCTGTATAATTCTTTTAGACATTTGACCTATTTTAATGCAAATAATTTTTGGTTCATCTTTACTTAAACTGGTTACCAAGGAGATAACCCTTTGGCCACACTAGCAATTTTCAGTATTGATAACTATCCAGTTATAGGATTCTTAGAGGAAATGTGCATTCTCTGTGATTCTCTATTGACCAGTTGATTTCTTCCAAGATGAATATCCTTGGAGCAATAATAAAAGAGTATCTGTCAACATATACTGGACAGTGGATCTATGCAGGTTAATAATTTTAGATAAAGAACATTGGAAACCAACCCTTAATTGTGATTTATATACTGATCTCATATCAAAACAATTATCAAAATTCCATAATTTGTTCCCTTGGACATCTCTAAAGCGGAAGATTTAGGCTATCTTTTAGATTTTATCTTATAAGTTATACTATTGATCATGCTGTGAGAAGCTCTCTTTTGTTCTATACTTGCTTTGGCCTTCTATTTGTTCCACACCTTGTTCAGATCTGCCCTTATGTCTAAGTGCTTAGGTTGCTCGGGGCTTCATTATATGCTTGACTATGATTGAGCACTTCCTAAATAATTTCTAACTCTGAGATATTACATCCTAACTCACAACAACTTGTAAACTTTCTTTGGTTTGCCTATATTGATCTATTTTAATTACAATCTTCACTAGCTAGCCTGTAATTTGTGAGCTTAATAATACGACTAACCTACAATATCATTTTACATGCCATAGCCACTACATGGAATACTTCCAAGTTTCCAACACAATTCACATGGTATAAATACCAATGTTACAGGTCTGGGACTAGTCCATTAATTTGTGAGTTCATGCTGAAACGATTTCCTGCCGACAAAAAAATGACAGTTTTTCAAAGAATCCGAAAACTCGTGAGTTTTTGGAATAACGCGTGAGTTGGGCAAATTGTTCCCATTTTGAAAAAAACAGTTTGCAAAGGTGCTTTTATCTCTTTAAAGTCAGATTTTGGGGCTCATTTTGCCTATTTTCACTTGATGTTTTCTTGTTAAGGAGGGAGAACTTCAACTCAGCATGCCAATAGAAGGGAAAAATGGTATTTTATTCATGGAAAAGATACTTTCTTGGATTCAGCAATGATTTCAAGTCAATTTTTCATTGTTTATCATGCAGAACAAGCATATCCCATGTATGATTTTGTTCATTTTTATGCATATATCTGCATCAAGAATTTTGTTTATTGGATTAATCTATTGGTAGCATATATAAAGTTTCATGGTCTGTTTTTTGGCTAAAAAACAACAATGTTTTTTGCCCTCGGTTGCAATTTTCTTCCATCAACATGCTGAAAGAACTGGACATTTTTTGGGATTTACCATCTTAAATGCCCCCTGGCAAGACTCTTTGGGAGAGATACCGAGCCCTGTCCAAATGTCACCCTAGAGGTTCAGGCACAAGCTAATGATGCTCTTGAAGATGTTTAGAAGAAAAAGGAAGGAAAACAAACTCTGTTGGCTGAACTTGTAGTAGGTGTAGTAGTAAGGAAACTTTCTATGCATTTTTCTTAAGGGGGATGGAGAGTGACTGTTGAGAAATGTAGCTCGAGTAGGAACTTCATGCACAGGTTGAGTGTAAACGTGCAGGAAGTGGTTCCAGACATTTCGAGGGTGACAACCTAGGAAAAATGGTCATTAATTTTATTTTGTAATTCACTTAGGATAAAGTGAAATATCTTATGCTTTTCAGTTGAGTCTAATGAAGCTCATTTAATGCATTATTGACTTAGACTAGATTTAATCTCAACTGTACATCCCAAGATTAGATTATGTTTTGGAGATTAGGGTTTTGGTAGATTAGGGTTTCAGAAAAGCATAAATAAGACAAGATAGAGATAATATAAGATAAGATAATTTTATTAATATCCAACAAATGACCACAAAAATAGGTCAATGGGACTGAAGAGTACAAGAAGTAAAATTACAATGTGGGAGTGCAAGCGCAGCGCCTAGAGAATGCCGAAAAAGAAATAACATAAAGAAAGAAACCTGCAGTAGTACAACCTCATAATACATGTATATGACCGTGCCAAAGGTACGAGGATCCAAAATATAGGTGAGTATGTCCAAGATTGGAAAAGTGGACAACTCACGAGCTATGTTACCAAGATACGGATACGAATTCGCCAGATTTTTGAAAAGCCAGGATCCGGATACGGCTGGGAAACGCCACGTACAAAAAATATAATAATATTTTTTTTTTTTTTAAAATATATTCAAAGTAAAGAATCATAACCATTCATGAGTCACAACATTAGAACTGAGATCATTAGATAATTTGAAATTGTGTAGACTGAATTCATGATGCATCATTTGATATAAAAAGGGTAATAGTAAATACAAAATTGAGTGTCTCATCACAAAACACTCTACTAGTATGATGGTGTGCAATAGGTCCAACTACATATCCTGAAATGGATCTACATCCTCATCATCTAGATATTGCAACTCTACATCATGAATACACGAGGGGTGTCTGGGAATGTTGGAAGCTGTAGCAGAAGTCTGCACTGGTGGTTGGACATCCTCAAGTAGGTTGAGATGAGTCATGGCATTRAGTGTTATGTTTAAGTCAGAGATCTCAGGGTCCACATCCCACATTCTGCTTGGACMCTTCTTATACTCTGGAATGGAATGTGATAGAAGGCGAAGGTTGGAATGAACATACACAAGATCCTCAACCTTCCCTGCTCCCAGTCTGTTTCTCTTCACCGAATGGATRAAGCCACATGTACTCCAATTCCTCTCAGTTGATGAGGAACTGGCAACCTGATAACAACCTTGTCGCTAGAGTTGAGAGATGAATGCTATCCCCACCATGGAAGCCCACCATRTAATAGGATCCATATGCCCCCGATCATCCATGACTAGTGGATCTGAAAAGTTACCAGTGGAYTGTACAAATGCTCCGAATTCCTCACGTACTTCCATTGCCATTCCCACATCCCTGTAGATTTTCCTCAAAGCCGTCTTATATCCCTGTACCACTTCAAAATCCTTGTTTGACACTGTTCTACCTGGTAAAGATAAAACTTTGGAATGATAATACTCGGGGTGTAGTGCATAGGCCAAAAGGTGTAATGGCATGGTCATTTTGTTCTACCTTTTGGTAAATCGCAGAAGGTATTGGACCTTGTCCTGCCATGCATCATCAAGAATGATGGACTTGATTTTTTGTCCTCTATCAGAGGAGGAAGTTCTCCATGACTCCCAAAGAGGGTTGATGACCATCGCCTGCAATACTTGTCTAACCTCCACAAGTCTCTTTATGACTAAAGTGTGGGAGGCAAAACGGGTTTCGACAACCTACAAGTTTTGAAAAGTCAAATCTCAAATTAGAAAACAAATACAATTAGAATTTAAAAATTAAAAAACCATAATACATATAATATTGATTAAAAATGGAGTACCTTGAGTAGCTCCAACTTTGCAAAACCCTAATATATGGCTTGGGACATGGAATGGTTGGTGATGAACATTTGGATCTCCTTCGATGCTACATATATTTCATTGATCCACCCAATCTCGCCAATCTTGGCAAGCATAAGGTTCAATGAATGCACCGCACATGGAGTCCAAAAGATGTGATTATACCGACCCTCCACAATTAAGCCTGCAGCTTTACAAACCTGTGCATTGTCCGTGATTACTTGGACAACATTATGTGGCCCTACACTTTCTATTGCATCAATAAGAATTGTGGAAATGAATGTTGCATCTTTCTTCACTCCGCTGCAATCAATAGCCTTTAAAAACATTGCCCCTTGGGGGCATAATTGCAATAATATTAATCAAAGGCCGGTTTCTTTGGTCTCTCCATCCATCAGAGACAATGAAAATCCCTGTTTCAGTCCATGTTTGTCGGATTGACTATAACTGTCTATCCACATATTGTTTTTCTGAAGCCAACAAAGTGGTGCGGACTTTTTCATAACCAGGGCTCTTGTACCCTTTTGGCGCTTCATTGACTGCCTTACTCATTTGTTGCCAATAAGGGGAGCGCACCAAATTGAATGCTAGCCCATTTGCATAGAGGCAACGAGCTACATGTTCATCAGCTACTTCTCTACCTTGGTTATTAAATGCTGCTTCAAGAGTTCCCAAAGTAGGCCTTTTATTAGTTGTGACAGCTGCTCTAGATGGTATTGGAGGCTTAGTTGCAGATCCTTGCACAAAAAGCTTTCCTTTAACATGTCTCCTATCAACAAAATTTTGCAAAGATTTTAAAAATGAATTTTTGCAGGACTTAAACCTAGTCCAGGTTTGCCATTTGCATCATTTGGACCAGGACATACCGTCACCCCTGTGTTAGTCAGTCCAGTGAGATGGCCCTCCACTCTAGTGTATGAGCCATTCCGAACGTTATTGCATTCACTGCATCTCCATTTATATGAACCACCCTCGATAGCTTTGTCGAAGATTTCCACATATTGCCATAAAGGAGATCTTGGATCTTTAGTTGGCCCCTCACTCTGTTGTGATGGTTCCATGTCTAGCACTGCATCACGTGTGTATAGGGAATTTTAAATTGTTGTAAGTAAGAGGCTAGAGCATATGTACTAAGTTTTAAAAATCTAATGCATGCTAAGTTTGTTTAACTATGTGTGACATTAGTAATAATTTTCTGGAACCTAATGAGTTTCATGAAATGCATCTTTCTAAAACATTAGTAAACTATATATCCTAATGTTTATATATCCTAGTTTCCCGCGGGGTCTAGACCCAGGATTAGTAAACATTAGTAAACTATAATATATATAACAATATATATATTTATATACTATAAGTAAAATACTAAATTACAGTATATAAATATATACACTGTTATATAGTTATAACAATATATATATATATATATATATATACTGTGTACTGTATACTAATACAATACTATATTGTTATAACTATATAACAGTATAGTATTGTATTAGTATACAATATATATATACTATAATTTCGTATTTTACTTATAGTATATCATGAAATGCATCTTTCTAAAACATTAGTAAACTATATATCCTAATGTTTATATATCCTAGTTTCCCATGGGGTCTAGACCCGTGATTAGTAAACATTAGTAAATTATAATATATATAACAATATATATATTTATATACTATAAGTAAAATACTAAAATACAGTATATAAATATATACATCAAGAGAGTAGTTGAGTAACAATATATATATATATATATATATATATATCAGATATCAGATACCAATACAATACTATATTGTTATAACTATATAACAATATAGCCAGGCTAGTATACACATATATATACTGTATTTTAGTATTTTACTTATAGTATATAAATATATATACTGCTATATATATAACATTATATATATTTTATATTGTTATATATATATATATATATATATATATATATATGTCAGAAAGAGAGCATATATATAACACAACATACATGAAGTGACAGGGTATTATATTATATATGTTGTGTTATATATATATAATATATAACATACATATATGTTGTATTATATATATATATAAAAAAAAAAAAAAAAAAAAAATGTTGTGTTATATATATATATATATATAACACAACATATATATAATATACATATAACACAAGATATATATAACATATGTTGTGTATATATCGTATTATATATATATATATATATATAACACATGTTGTGTTATATATATATATACACAAGATATAACACAAGATATATCAGAAAGAAGATACTGTGTTATATATATATATATAACACAACATATGTTATATATATACTGTGTTATATATATACTGTGTTATATATTTATATATAACACAGTGGAGGAGGATATCATGGCGGGAAAGGTGGCAGTCTAGGCTTCGGAAGAAAGATATCGATTTGCTTCGGAAGAAAGATATTTAGTTGCTAATGCCCCTATAGATTGAGTTGACTCGACAAAGGAGGGCAAGGAAGGATGGCTCGCTCGACAAAGGAGGGCAAGGAAGGATGGCTCGCTCGACAAAGGAGGGCCTTCGCTTCCATGGCCTCAAGACGAGCCTCTCCCGCCCTCAGATCATTGCTAAGTCAAGTGGTAGCACATGGAACAAATTACCAGAGGTCCACAGAAAGATTATAGCCAACTGACCAAAGTGGGAAGCAAATTTTTTATGATAAAGGTGTTCTTCGGTAATATCATCACTTTCTCCGGACCAGGTTGTTCCTGGCGCCGCTTCTCATTCATTTTGGAAAGGCCCCCATCACCTACCTCTGGATCTGTATAACAATGTTATAATATAACATTGTTATAATATAACAATGTTATATTATAATATTGTTATATTATAACATTGTTATATTATAACAATATTACAATAGAACATTGTTATATTATAACACACACACACACACACTATATATATATAAAAAAAACACAGTTTATATATATATA
>SNQJ01S0018946.1:184425-198792 GCA_010110895.2 Picea sitchensis
ATTTGTATGTTGATTCGAAAGTTTGTAATTGCTAGATTCTAGATGGTTGATGCTTGAATGATTAATCATTGATGTACTATTACTTACTACTATGGATGCCATTTTAATGTTACAATGTACAAATATGCATGTTTTCATACATTTTGTAGCTAATTTGTCTTTCTGCATGTTTTTTCTAATATAAACGCAATATATATATATATATATATATATAATAAACGCTCCCGAGGATTTTTTGAAAATGACGCTCTCGATGCTCCACTCCCTAAAAACGCTCCCGCTCCGCGCTCTGGCAACATTGCCCAACGCATCTACTGGTGCTCTCAGATTGACATTTGGTTAAAGTTGAAGTTTTAGGGTTTCAGGCTTGTTGACGTTCTTCAGGTCGCTCTGATTCATATTCCAGAGTTCTTGTCAAGATGGTGTCCAGTCTTAGATTAGAAGACATGTTGGATGGTGCTACAAATTTCAAATCCTGGAAGACCAGGATACTCTTCATCTTGGATGAAAATGAGATTTAGAATGATGTAAAAGAAAATATCTTAGAGCCAGAAAGTGCTGAAGAGAATGCCAGACACAAGAAGAATGAAGCAAAGGCTAAGAGGATCTTGATAGATTCTGTAAAAGATCATTTGATTCCACACATTGCTGAGTTGAAGACTGCCAAAGGAATGTTTGACGCCTTGGTAGGATTGTTCGAGAGTAAGAAAACTAGCAGGAAATTAGCTTTGAGGAATCAACTCTGTTGTATCATGATGACCAAGTCAGATTCAGTTGCCATGTATTTTATGAAAGTCTCCCAGTTGAGAGATCAACTTAAGGCCATTGGAGATACCATTGATGATGTAGAACTTGTTACAATGACTGTAAATGGATTGCCTTCTTTATGGGAGTCATTTGTTCAAAGCATTTGTGGACGAGAGGAGTTACCCAAGTTTGATCTGCTATGGGCTGATTGTGTCCAAGAGGAGGCCAGAGTATTGTCCAAGAACAACTTGCAGAGATCCCAAGATGAAGGAACTCAAGCTCTTGCAGCTCATCCAAGAAAAGGAAAAGGAAAAAGAAATTTTGGAAAGAAAAATATAGATGGAGGATCAACCCCTATTCAAGAACAAAAGAAGAAGGATCTTTCAAAGATCAAGTGCTTCAATTGTCATACATTTGGTCACTATGCTTCTCAGTGTCCTCAAAAGAAAAGGAAGGGAAAGCAACATGCATCAATAGCCGATGTTGATAAGCATCCACCACACAAGAAGACGAAGGAATCTAAGCTTGATGAGATTGCAGGTGAACTTCAAAAATAGTATTTCTTTGTCTCCGCTCTTAGAGGAATTATTACAGATAGTAGTGATACCTGGTTTATAGACAATGGTTCTTCTAGGCACATGACAGGTCACTGAGATTCTCTTAGAGATTTAACAGAGAAGGACTCAACATTACAGGTCGAACTTGGAGACAATGCCAAGTATGCAGTAAAAGAAGTTGGAACAACATCGTTTCAGCTTGAGTCTGGAGATTCTCTACACATGAGAGATGTATTATTTGTACCGGGATTAAAGAAGAACCTGCCCTCTATCTCAACATTGGAGGATAGAGGTTACAGAGTTGCATTTGTAGATGGTCAGGTTCTTGTATGGCCTAAAGGCTCGAGCATAGACTCAACAGGGGTGATTGGTGTTCGAGAGGGAGGACTGTACAGATTATCAAGACGTCTAGTCTAGGCATTGGTACATGGGAGTATCAGTTTATGTGAATTATGACATCGGAGATTTGCTCACCTGTATTACAAGGCTTTGCTAGTATTAAGAAGAATGGTTACAGGTATTCCAGAGCTCCAGGAAGAGCATGAGGGTGTTTGCAGGGCATGCACACTTGGCAAGAATACCAAGGGACCTTATCCAAGCAGTGATAGTAGATCCAAAGGGATCTTGGATCTAGTGCATTCAGATGTATGCAGACTGTTGACAGTATCATCCTTGGGTGGCTTATGTGACATTCATTGATGATTTCTCCCGGAAGACATGGATGTTCAGATGAAAGGTTAGAGTTTGTTGTCTATGGATGTCTACCATGCCCCTGGTTTGCTAAAAAATCTACTTTCAATTAGTTGGATTATGAAATTGGGGTAGTAATATTCCCCACACCAGGGTTCAATTCTCCTCAAGAGTGTGTTTTGTTTCTTGAATCAGTGGGGTCGTCATAGATGTTAAGTCTGTAATGTCCCCACTTTGGGACATCATTACATCACAGAGGGTTATGATGACCAGAGTAGCCAAATGGAGGTTATAGCGAGTACAAAGATTATTGAGAGGTATTTTGGGGTCCGGCTTGCATCGCTCATCCCATTTCATCATTATGATCCATTTCGCACAGGTTGGCTTTGGTTCCGTTGCATTCTGACGATTTCCATGATTTTGAGTATTTTTAGCAATAAGTTAATTAAATTCATTGAAGAGGTCATTTTGGGCACAATACTTGGAGGAACCTCTCAGTGTAATAGCTCATTGGAATCGGGAGGAATAAGACTACAGGATAGGATGATGAGAAGTGACTTTCAGTGGCCAGGGAATCCACTAGGAGAGATAAGGCGCTTTTTAGAGGTAAAAAGGTTAATTAATTAATTAAAGTGATTTAATTAATTAATTAATAATTAAAAAAGAAAAGTTACTTAGGAGAGACAAGGGGATGCAGGAAGTATAAATAAGAGGCAAGGGCCTCTATTCATTCATTCATGTATGATTATCATTTGGATATCTGGCTTCTAGCTTGAGAGCCCATACCTTGGGGGTTTTAAGGGTTTTGACTTAACAAACCCTAGAGGACGATTCGGTGGTGAAAGATTCCACCTAGCTTGTCCCAAGCTTGGTCTCGGAGATGCAATACTCTCCCACACCATTCTAGTTCAGATCTACTTAGTGTAGGAGGGTTCTACACCAGCGACAGGCACAAGAAGAGAAGGAGGGCGCACCATTGGGGGTTTCCAGCAAGGGGGGCGCACCATTCATTGAAGGAAGGTTCATTGTAGGAGTTTGAGAGGGCTCTAGTGCCTCTTGAGAGAGTTTTATGGTTCAAATGATTCCCTAGAGCATTGGGGCTAATTGGAGAGAAGGAGGGCATTTTTGAGATTCAGATCTATTCAGTTTGGAGGGGTTATACTTCATATATGACCCTGAGACTTCACCCAGTGACTTGCAGTGTCCCGATCTACCTTTCTAGCGAGTTTCAGGGCATTTGGAGTCCTCCTTCATCAGGGCCGAAATTGTAGGGTTTGACAGTTTTCAGGAGGGCACAACTCCACTTGAGGATTCAACATTTGGAGGAGTAGTCCTTGGTATTTCTGTTTGAGATTTTAGGAGGGGACTCTACATATCTTGATCTACAATTTGGCATCTTCATTGGACTCATTTGAGGGCTTCTTCAGCTGGGCCAAATTATTGAGGGTTTCAGTCTTCTACTAGAGCGTGGCTTTTCCGGTTGGGGGTTTGGTATTGCATACGACCTAGATCTCTACTTGTATTCAGTCTTCATCATGTATCTAGCCTTTGGAGGCTTATAACATCTTCTTGGAGCATTTTGTAGCAACTCCTATTATGTTATTGGATCCATCTGTTGAGCATTCCAGATCGACATCTTCAATGTATCAGGTTCTCTTACTATTATGAATAAGATTAGATCTAAGGCATTTTTGGGTTGTCTACTATATTGTTGGTCGTGCATATGGTTGAGGTATGTTCCATTACTACATCTATGTTGATTATTGCTGCAAACACATTAAAACTCATCAGTATAACCCCAACGCAACCTAAGAGACAATAATAAGCAAAGTGTTTGACGAAATGCTACAACCAGAAAAAGTTTAAAAATACACCCAAAACCGTGATGTTCTTGGCATATTGGCTTGGGAACATTACATTGGTATTAGAGCTTAGATTCCTGCCAGCCAGTGGGAATTAGCACATGCATGCAGAGCCATAGAGGGGTCTTCCATAAGGAGAAATGGACAAGATATACCTTGAGATAATTTACTGTGAGATAAAATATTCCGGCCTTAGCAAGGAAACTAGGACTCAAATAACCTTTCCATAGTATGTAGCCTTAAGAAATCCTAGTTGGAGAGAAGAGGATGTTTTACACGGGATCATCGTAGCAGAGGAAACAAGAGCTAGAGCAGCTAGATGGATGGAAGAACAGAGAGACCCCACGCCCATTAGGAGCACACAACTTTGCTACAGTTGCAAGGCGCCTTGGGAACCAGATCATAGGTGTAGGGGTAAGGGTCAGAAGCATATTATTAAGGTACACCATGACAATGATGATGAGGCATGTGAGGATGGATCGATAGATGCTTATCTGAAGCAATCTGATGATGATAAGTGACTCTTGCACAGAGGCTAGTGATTCTTGCACGCTTGAGGATGATAGTGACCCTCACACATTGGAGGAGCAGTGGGATGGACAGGATGATAACACTTATGCCTCAACAATCATATCACATACTGTTGATGACCTTACACCTCAGCAGAGTGGTGACACTAGTGAGGATTGACACGTGTTAGCACCTACAAATAACCAACTTCCTATGGTGATCGTGACACATCTGTCATCTTTACAGGCACCTATGACAGCCACATCATATGAGGGTAGTAGTAGCATAGAGGAGCCATACGTGAGGGGTGCACACCATGGATCCTGGTATTATACTTGTGGGGATTTGGTTATTGCTTGAGGACAAACAATATTCTAGCAGGGAGGACTGTAATGTCCCCACTTTGGGACATCATTACATTACAGAGGGTTATGATGACCATAGTAGCCAGATGGAGGTTATAGCGAGTACATAGATTATTGAGAGGTATTTTGGGTTCCGGCTTGCATCGCTCATCCCATTTCATCATTATGATCCATTCCGCATAGGTTGGCTTTGGTTTCGTTGCATTCTGACAATTTCCATGATTTTTAGTATTTTGAGCTATAAGTTAATTAAATTCATTGAAGAGGTAATTTTGGGCACAATACTTGGAGGAACCTCTTAGTGTAATATCTCATTGGAATTGGGAGGAACAGGACTACAGGATAGGATGATGAGAAGTGACTTTTAGTGGGGAGGGAAGCCACTAGGAGAGATAAGGTGCTTTTCAGAGGTAAAAAGGTTAATTAATTAATTAATTAATAATTAAAAAAGAAAAGTCACTTTGGAGAGACAAGGGGATGCGGGAAGTATAAATAAGAGGCAAGGGCCTCTATTCATTCATTCATGTATGATTATCATTTGGATATCTGGCTTCTAGCTAGAGAACCCATACCTTGGGGGTTTTGAGGGTTTTGACTTAACAAACCCTAGAGGACGATTCGGTGGTGAAAGATTTCACCTAGCTTGTCCCAAGCTTGGTCTCGGAGATGCAATACTCTCCCACACCATTCTAGTTCATATCTACTTAGTGCAGGAGGGTTCTACACCAGCCACAGGCACAGGAAGAGAAGGAGGGCGCACCATTGGGGGTTTCCAACAAGGAGGGCGCACCATTGTGGGTTTCCAACAAGGAGGGCACACCATTCATTTAAGGAAGGTTCGTTGTAGGAGTTTGAGAGGGTTCTTGGAGATTTGAGCATTTGGGTTTTACTTGTAGGGCCTTAGCCATGATTTCTAGTGCCTCTTGAGAGAGTTTTATGGTTCAAATGATTCCCTAGAGCATTGGGGCGAATTGGAGAGAAGGAGGGCATTTTTGAGATTAAGATCTATTCAGTTTGGAGGGGTTATACTTCAGATTTGACCCTGAGACTTCATCCAGTGACTTGCAGTGTCCCGATCTACCTTTCTAGCGAGTTTCGGGGCATTTGGAGGCCTCCTTCATCAGGGCTGAAATTGTAGGGTTTGACAGTTTTCAGGAGGGCGCAACTCCACTTGAGGATTCAACATTTGGAGGAGCAGTCCTTGGTATTTTGTTTTGAGATTTTAGGAGGGGACTGTACACATCCCGATCTACAGTTTGGCATCTTCATTGGACTCATTTGGGGGATTCTTCAGCTGGGCCGAAATATTGAGGGTTTCAGTCTTTTACTAGAGCGTGGCTTTTCCAGTTGGGGGTTTGGTATTGCATACAACCTAGATCTCTACTTGTATTTAGTCTTCATTGTGTATCCAGCCTTTGAAGTTTGGAGGCTTATAGCATCTTCTTGGAGCATTTTGTAGCAACTCCTATTATGTTATTGGATCCATCTGTTGAGCATTCCAGATCGACATCTTCATTTGTTAGAATTAGGGCAGTAAAGCAAAAACATTAGTATCCTTTTAATTTCTAGATCTAGAGTTCAGAAATAACAACTCAAACACTTAACTAGTGTACAGATCTAGGAGATCTAAAGTGATACAGTAGTTCAGAATAGTAACTAGAGCTGATAATCAGTAATGAAACTTAGATCTAAAGTTCAGGAGTTAAGACAAGAACTCTGCTACTAGAATAGTGAACATATATAGATAAAAGTAAGACAGTGAATTAGATCTATAAGATTGAACTCAAAACATTACACAGATCTGTAGATCTAAGACCAATCTGATCGTAAACAGTAAATCAACTTTGTAGNAAACACTTAACTAGTGTACAGATCTAGGAGATCTAAAGTGATACAGTAGTTCAGAATAGTAACTAGAGCTGATAATCAGTAATGAAACTTAGATCTAAAGTTCAGGAGTTAAGACAAGAACTCTGCTACTAGAATAGTGAACAGATATAAATAAAAGTAAGACAGTGAATTAGATCTATAAGATTGAACTCAAAACATTACACAGATCTGTAGATCTAAGACCAATCTGATCGTAAACAGTAAATCAACTTTGTAGACAAAATAAACTCAATATATAACTCAGATCTAATAGCTGATGCACAAAACTAAATGTATCAAACAGTACTGAAGTTAAAACGAGATCCGGATCTGAAGATGATGAGTAGACAACTTACCTGGTACAGAAACCTTACCTCTGAAGAAGTCACAACGACCACAAGAGATGTAGAACCATTTGTATTATGCTCAGACAAGGTTCAGTTCATAGATCCACCTTATAGGTTGAATCTCTTGCCAATAGGTGAAGGATCTTTCTTGCCACCAAAGAAATAAAACCAACAAGGTCTTCACAAGACAAACCCTCAAAAAGGAGGCTTAAAACATGCAAGGCACTACACAGAAGGACTGTGGGTAAACCCTCATTACAACAGAAGAGGAGGCCGAAACCTATAGGTTTACCTCAGCAAAAATAAGGATGGACAACACCCTACAGGCTCACCACGACAGACAAAAGTAGGCTGCAATCTATAGGCTCACCACACAGCAGAAGGGAGAGGGCCGCACCCTATAAACTCAGTCATAGCAGAAGAAAAGGAGGCCGTAGCCTATAGGCTCCTCACACAGCAAGGATAGAGAGGGCCGCACCCTCTAGACTCAGCTCACAACAGATGGGAGAAGGGGCCGCACCCTACACAACAGATTTACCACAGCCAAAACAAGAGAGGCCGCACTCTGTCAGCCCTCAAGGGGAGCCGCTGCCACACCACACAAACCCTGCAACAAAAAAATAGAACAGGCCACAGCAAGGAGGCTCTACACACAACAAAGGGGCTGCAGTACGGAAACACCAGCAGAAGAGGGCCGCAGCTAGGAGAGGATCCACTTACTCCAAAAACAAAATGAAAATGATGTGTAAGTTGAGGGTAGGAGAGGGTTCTATTTATAGTTTAGGTTAGGGGTAAAATGAAGTTAAAATAATAATTAAAATATCATGTTTAAATTAAACAATTTAAACATGGTATAATAAATATTTTAATTTAAACTTAATTAACCCTCAAAACAAAAATAACATAAAAACCCCAAACCAACACAAGTAAAGGTAAAGGAGGGTTAGCAAGGTGGCAATACTCATTCCTTCATTTTTCATGGTGAACTTATTACTTTATCATCATTGCATATGGGACTTATCCCTCATGTGGTTATGTCCTTCTTCAAGGAAGGTCATGCACCAACAAAGTACTTGATCGAGGATCAAGTAGCCCCAGAACTTTTTCTGGGGTCTTATCCACCAAGGTCAAAGACCAAGGATCAACCCATGCCACAAGCATGGGTACCCTGGACATTTCCAGGGGCCCTAGGCTTATCTAGGGGCTTTAACTGCTTGGTCCTAGACCAAGAACCCCAATCATATACTGGGGGCCCTCTCAGGGGTCTTTACTGCTTGGTTCTAGACCAAGAACCCTAGTCGTATACTGGAGGCCCTAACAAGGGTCTTTTGCCATGGCACTAACTGTTTGGTCCCAGACCAAGTACTCCATGAGTGCACTGGGGGCCCTAGATCTCGTCTAGGGTCTTAGCCATCCTCCAGGAGAATGGCTCTTGCAGCTGCTTATAAATTTAACATCATTGTATCAGGTTCTCTTACCATTATGAATAAGATCAGATCTAAGGCATTTTTGGGTTGTCTACTATATTGTTGGTCTTGCATATGGTTGAGGTTTGTTCCATTACTACATCTATGTTGATTATTGTTGCAAACACACATTAAAACTCATCAATATAACCCCAGCACAACCTAAGAGACAATAATAAGCAAAGTGTTTGACGAAATGCTACAACAAAAAAAAGTTTAAAAATACACCCAAAACCGTGATGTTCTTGGCATATTGGCTTGGGAACATTACAATGGTATCAGAGCTTAGATTTCTGCCAGCCAGTGGGAATTAGCACATGCATGCAGAGCCATAGAGGGGTCTTCCATAAGGAGAAATGGACAAGATATACCTTGAGATAATTTACTGTGAGATAAAATATTCCGGCCTTAGCAATGAAACTAGGGCTCAAATAACCTTTCCACAGTATGTAGCCTTAAGAAATCCCAGTTGGAGCGAAGAGAATTGTTTTACACGGGATCATCGTAGCAGAGGAAAAGAGATCCAAAGCAGCTAGATGGATGGAAGAACAGAGAGACCCCATGCCCATTAGGAGCACACAACTTTGCTACAGTTGCAAGGCGCCTTGGGAACTAGATCATAGGTGTAGGGGTAAGGGTCAGAAGCATATTATTAAGGTACGCCATGACAGTGATGATGAGGCATGTGAGGATGGATCGATAGATGCTTATCTGAAGTAGTCTGATGATGATAGTGACTCTTGCACAGAGGCTAGTGATTCTTGCACGCTCGAGGATGATAGTGACCCTCGCACATATGAGGAGCAGTGGGATGGACAGGATGATAGCACTTATGCCTCAACAGTCATATCACATACTGTTGATGACCTTACACCTCAGCAGAGTGGTGACACTAGTGAGGACTCACACGTGTTAGCACCTACAGATAACCGACTTCCTATGGTGACCGTGACACATCTGTCATCTTTACAGACACCTATGACAGCCACATCATATGAGGGTAGCAATAGCATAGAGGAGCCATACGTGAGGGATGCACACCATGGATCCTGGTATTATACTTGTGGGGATTTGGTTATTGCTTGAGGACAAGCAATTTTCTAATAGGGAGGACTGTAATGTCCCCACTTTGGGACATCATTACATTACAGAGGGTTATGATGACCAGAGTAGCTAGTTGGAGGTTATAGCGAGTACAAAGATTATTGAGAGGTAGTTTGGGGTCCGGCTTGCATTGCTCATCCCATTTCATCATTATGATCCATTCCGCACAGGTTGGCTTTGGTTCCGTTGCATTCCGACGATTTGCATGATTTTGAGTATTTTTAGCTATAAGTTAATTAAATTCATTGAAGAGTTCATTTTGGGCACAATACTTGGAGGAACCTCTTAGTGTAATAGCTCATTGGAATTGGGAGGAATAGGACTACAAGATAGGATGATGAGAAGTGACTTTCAGTGGCCAGGGAAGCCACTAAGAGAGATAAGGCGCTTTTCAGAGGTAAAAATGTTGATTAATTAATTAAAGTGATTTAATTAATTAATTAATAATTAAAAAAGAAAAGTCACTTTGGAGAGACAAGGGGATGCAGGAAGTATAAATAAGATGCAAGGGCCTGTATTCATTCATTCATGTATGATTATCATTTGGATATTTGGCTTCTAGCTAGAGAGCCCATACCTTGGGGGTTTTGAGGGTTTTGAGTTAACAAACCCTAGAGGATGATTCAGTGGTGAAAGATTCCACCTAGCTTGTCCCAAGCTTGTTCTCGGAGATGCAATAATCTCCCACACCATTCTAGTTCAGATCTACTTAGTGCAGGAGGGTTCTACACCAGCCACAGGCACAGGAAGAGAAGGAGGACGCACCATTGGGGGTTTCCAACAAGGGGGGCACACCATTCATTGAAGGAAGGTTCGTTGTAGGAGTTTGAGAGGGCTCTTGGAGATTTGAGCATTTGGGTTTTACTTGTAGGGCCTTAGCCATGATTTCTAGTGCCTCTTGAGAGAGTTTTATGGTTCAAATGATTCCCTAGAGCATTGGGGCGAATTGGAGAGAAGGAGGGCATTTTTGAGATTCAAATCTATTCAGTTTGGAGGGGTTATACTTCAGATCTAACCCTGAGACTTCATCCAGTGACTTGCAGTGTCTCGATCTACCTTTCTAGTGAGTTTCAAGGCATTTGGAGGCCTCCTTCATCAGGGCCGAAATTGTAGGGTTTGACAGTTTTCAGGAGGGCGTAACTCCACTTGAGGATTCAACATTTGGAGGAGCACTCCTTGGTATTTCGGTTTGAGATTTTAGGAGGGGACTCTACACATCCCGATCTACATTTTGTCATCTTCATTGGACTCATTTGGGGGCTTCTTCAGCTGGGCCGAATTATTGAGGGTTTCAGTCTTCTACTAGAGTGTGGCTTTTCCAGTTGGGGGTTTGGTATTGCATACAGCCTAGATCTCTACTTGTATTCAGTCTTCATCGCGTATCCATCCTTTGGAGGCCTATAACATCTTCTTGGAGCATTTTGTAGCAGCTCCTATTATGTTATTGGATCCATCTGTTGAGCATTCCAAATCGACATCTTCATTGTATCAGGTTCTCTTACTATTATGAATAAGATCAGATCTAAGGCATTTTTGGGTTGTATACTATATTGTTGGTCTTGCATATGGTTGAGGTATGTTCCATTACTACATCTATGTTGATTATTGCTGCAAACACACATTAAAACTCATCATTATAACCCTAGTGTAACCTAATAGACAATAATAAGCAAAGTGTTTGACGAAATGCCACAACCAGAAAAAGTTTAAAAATACATCCAAAACCGTGATGTTCCTGGCATATTGGCTTGGGAACATTACAATGTCCAACAAGGTGTGGTGTTTGCCGTAGTGTAAACTGGTATCCCACCTCTTGATAGGTGCTGGGTGCTTGACTCTTCAACATTAAGGAAGCATCTTTGATAGTTTTAACTTTCCATGGTTCTTTTGGTTCCATCATTTTTCATTTTTTATTTTTTGAACATGGCTACCATGGTTGCAAATTGTTATAGTCTTTTGTTTATTTACGATATCAAATGCTATTGTAGTTATTGAAATTAGTCCTTATTGAACAAGGTTAGAAGTTGTGAACCGTTTTCGATTCATTGTTCTTTGGTACGTGTTGACCGCCTATTCAACTAGGGGGTCAACTCCATGTGCCATGAAGATATGCATCAACATATGCTAATATGTTGAAGACAATTTGGTTATACTGGGCAATTTTTGCCTCCAACACACTTTTTTGTAAACGGAATTTTCGCACCCTTGCGTGGGTTAATAATGTAATAGGTTTGCATGGGTCATGGTTAGGTCAGTTACCTTGGGATTTCTTCATTAGGGGAGTTCCTTTCATCGAGAGTTTTTTATCCTCTGGTTATTAATTGGGCTTTTCAGACTTATTAATTTCCCTTGAGTTTTTCCCACACACCAACAATAATTCCTCCAAAGTGGTGAAAGGCGTTCTAATGGGGTTATCTTCTGGTAGCTATTATTTAGGAATGATGTAAATGACCATGTATGACATCTTAGAAAGTTTCGCGGAATTCCGTCGAGTCTATCTTAGTTTTTTTTTAATTAATTAAATTAATTAAATTTTCCTAAGGTTGAAGGTTTAATTATTTAATTAATTAATTGTTTTTGAGCAAATATTGTAAAAACTAGGTCCTTGGGTTTTTGATAGGAGTATTTGTGCTCGGACCAAGTTTAAGCTTAGTCGGACAACTTTTGCTAGGTGTTTGTCCACCAGGAGTCTCAGTTAGTCAAAACAACAATTTTAATTGCCAAGTCATGACATAGGAAAAATGTCATTTTTGTAATTTTGAGCAAATGAATGAAAGTAAAGATGGATAAAGGTGAGAGAGATTTTTCCTAACCTTTTCCAACCCTCACATCACCCCCTCACCTAGCCATTAAGCAAAAACGTCACTTTTCCTAGAGTGGTGTGCCTCCCTAGACCCTACAACTCATCATTTAACTTGTCAAAGCCTTGCCAACTCACTCCAACTCATTTTCACTTCATCCATCCATGCCAAAACCCTAACTTACCAAAACCCTAAAAGTGACTTTTCTTTGATGTATGACACTTGTAACTCATCCAATAGGGGTAGCTTTGCCTTCCCAAGTATAAATAGAACCCTTTCCTCACTCATTTCTTCACCATATCTTGAGCTATTGTTATGCTACTAGATTTTCCCTTCATCTCTTTCTCTCTTGTTCATTGTTCTTCCTTCTATTTTGCTCTTGAGAGTGTTGGAGCAACATGTTGCCACAAGACTCTCCTCTTGAGTAATAGAAAGACTTTGGAGGATTTGAAGAAACAAAGAGTATTCTTGTGACTTCTTGCTACTATTGAGGTGATCTTGTTCTATTTTTCTCTCTCATTCTTGCTTCAAGTTTATAGATCTAGAGTAGAAGCTCCAAGCAAAGTATTTTGTTTGAATAGATTTGTGGTAGTATTATCATAGATCTAGTGAAGTGTTTATTTGGGTATTTCAAAGTATTTTGTTTTACCATCTAGTTCTACTCACATTCTATCCATTTTTGTAGCTCCTCTCACAACTTTTGCAGGTTTACCTCTAGGGTTTTATTGGGCTAGCCTCAAGGAAGAGTCTACTCTTAAAACCTACCTAAAACTCCATTGCTTTTCAGATCTGATTTCTTTATTCATTCTTTCCATATTTCAGCTTTCTAACAATCATAGATAGGTCACATTAAATCTACTTTTATTGGGATACTTGTATGTGAAAAATTTCTGCATAAAAACAAAAAATTTTCTCGACTTGTGGTGTGTTGTGCAACATTTCCAGTAAGCAATAGCTTGCTAGTTTTTGCAGGTTCTTACCAGGTATAAAGGTTATGCTGCCCATTTTCAGTCATACAACACCTCAAGAACTTTTCCATTGATTGAGTAACAAAAACTCACCCTTTTCCTTCTCTTTTTAGCATTTCTAAAGTCATTCTCTTGCTTCCAATCCCTCTTTGGCACAACAAAGGTAGGCTTGCCACCACCTTGTGCCATTGTGAGTGGTTTTGTTTCTTGCTTTTCATTTCAAGTTATTTTCTTAATGGTTGCCTACACCTTGGGTGAGACATCCCCAATATTGTATGGCTAGATTAGTAATGTGTTCATGATTTGCTTATGCTTAGATGTTTAAAAATCCTCTAGAGGTAGATATCCATACACATACTAGATCTTAGCTTAAGCCCTTGGGGCATAATCTTACTTACATGCTATAATCTTTAAAGTTTCATAACACATGTTCTAATGCAATATCTCATGGTTTAATGCAATGATGGTGGTTTAAGAAGTAATCCTTTTAACTTGCAAATAACTTATCTTTAAGGCCATTTGCCATCATCTAAGTTGGAAGTATATGTGGGGCATGTTTATGGTGTAGGGACACACTCTTATTTCAGCAAGTACTTTTCATCTCTTAGCACTTTTTTCCTTAATGCAATAACATACATGGTTAAGTGATGATGAGTTAAAGCATTTTTCTTCTTTCTTTGGCAAGCTATTTTTGTTCTTTAAAAGCACTCTCTTCTTACAAGCTTGCACATGTTTATGGTTAAGTAAATGATGATGAAGTAGCTCTTTTATTTCAACTTTCTTTTACATGATTCATATGTGTCTACATGCTTAAATTTCATGATCTATAACACATCTTTTGAGCTGATTAAGTTTCGGTTTTGACACTTTTTCATCATTTTAAGGCAACTAAAAGTCATCAAAACACTCTTAAACACATCAAAATACTTAGTCCATAGGGGTATTAATATATTAGACTTAATAGGACACCTAAATTCTCCATCTTCGCCATCTAAAACGGGGTTTGAGGAAGGCAACAAAAGGTGCTAGGCCAGGGACGGTCTCACGGCGCGTGGCGTTCTTTCCGGGAGTACTCGAATCT
>SNQJ01S0018947.1:21633-84697 GCA_010110895.2 Picea sitchensis
TACATCCGCCTTATTCTATTTTATTGAAAGGTCTTATTAATATTGACCTTTATTACATCCGAATACATTGATCTACCTATGTGCGGGTTAGGACCTTAACAATTATAATGTCTAATGTGATAACCTCTTATATTATCACCATATGCTTTTTTTTCTTGTTTGTTGAGAACTTGTTGCAGGTATATAGCTTTGGGTCAAAGTTCTCAATGGTGGACATCATCAAACATCTGGACGAGGTAGGCCTCTTTCTTATCTCACTTGCATATTTGTTTATATATCATGTTGTTGGGATAGAGTTGATTTCTGCAGTCATTTCCGTCTATTGTGGTTTACCCTAGCCATAGAGAGATTTTCCTCATAATAGAATTGCCGACTGTACTGGGGATTGAATATTCTTTCTTAGGGTTTGGAGTACTTTTCTCGTTAGATTGCTCTTGTTTCTATTGTGGTTCTTGTCATATCATTTCTTGACAATTCATGTTCACTCTAGTTCTGTGTTTTCAGCCTTTCTCCCTTGCCTAGCCTCGTTTTGAAACATATACGTGCCTTTTTCCTTGACAGTTGCATACATACACTGGCCGTCTTACTGGAAGATGTGTATATACACTACATTTTCCTGAACAGTCACGTACATCGATTTTCCTTTCTTGTTTGTTGGTTTTGGTGGTTGTTGGGTGGGATTTGATGTTTTTTTAGTCTTCTTAGGTCTCTGGAGTGCCTGTTGAGTGCTTGTAGGATGACAGGAAACCCTTTTTTGGTTGAATTTCTAGGCGGAGTCTTTCTCATCATCTTTTCATTTTTTATTGTCCATGTACATTGGGCTAGGTGTTTTGCTTCTTGGTATCCTTCTTGAGTTATATTTTTCTATACACAATAGGGTTATATATCAAGTTACTTTTCAATCCATTCATTTTCAGTTTTGTTATATTGAAAATGCAAAAAAAAAATAGGCATTTTGCATTGCTTGGAATTTTTTTCTTTTAAAGTCATTGTCATTAGCTTAGTGCATATAGAGAAATATTGCATTTTACTTTAGAATTGCAGAGTTGACTTTGAAAATTGCATTGGTTTTTGGAAGCATATCATTCATTGAAAGTTAAAATTAAGACTTTGCATTATTTTCATATTTACCTTTCTTGCAGAGACATAACACCACGAGTTTCACTACCATACCCTTTTGAGTAATCATGACCATTAAAATTAACGCTATAATTTAAAATTGATTAATCATGATTTTGTTTTCTAGGGTATACAAACTAGCTTAGGATTTAGTGCCTTGGAATAGGATTTTGTGAGTAAACTTCTCCAAGTCAATTAAATCAACATATGTGTCTAAATAAGGGAGTGGAGAAATCCATTGTATAATTGGTAAGATTAGGAGGCTCCACTCACATCGGAGTTCATCATGAGGTCACGTGAAGTCGGTTGAAGGGATATCCCCTCGATACCTTCCTAGTGTCAAAGATATTTATGGGGATCTATTCATATCTGGGGATCTTGCTAGTTCCTTTACCTCTGGGAGAGGTGGTACTTTCAAGGTTTCTAGATTTGCTACCTTGCCCATATGGTGGACCTAACTTACGACTGCTCATCTATGCATCGGTTATACATTGGTTTATTAGTTTCTTGACTTAGGTGTCTCATAGGTTACTTGCAGGGGTGATTATGTAGGTACCTTGGGTCAGATAAGGGTCAGACAACACACATCCTTTATGGAGGATTACCTCTCTGGGGGATCCAATTGACTGGTTGTTAATCCCACGAGGGCCCTTATATCTTATTTTATTACCTCCAATATTTAGCACGAAGTCTCAGGCCTCTCTTGGGTGAGACATACCTTCTTTAGGGAGGGAGGCCACTCAACCACTTTACCTCATTTGTATGCATATTGGTCATTTGAATTCTAATGTTCTCTTTGATTACTAGTTGGCCTTATGCTATATTTTTTATCTTTAGAGTCTTAAGTCATCATGGAGTTAGACCAACCTCCCTGTCGGTCCTGTCGCTTGTTACAGTTACCACTAGATTTTGAGTCTTTTCCTTCTAAAATGCATAGAGTTATTATGAGTGGTACACACACATCCACTATTCAGACTTGTAATTCTACAAGGATGAGTACTGAACCTAGTCTTTAGAACATTGGGAGCCCTTTGACTACCACACCCACTATAGTTAATGGCACCCCTTCGACTCATGAAACCTCAATGGTTGTAGTTTTGGAGGCACCTATCATTACTATGGATCGACCTATAGTAAATGATCAATCTCTTGCCTTGAACCCTTTTGGGTCTCTTGGTGACTCACTGGGCTATAATGTTCAGTCCATCCCTATGGATTTTAGTCCTTTTTATTATGGTATGCCCAACTTCACTTTGTAGTTTTTGAACTCCATCCCAGCTACTGGATTTAATGCTAGCATTGGGCTTGGGGGAAATACACCTCCCTACACTCCTTTTTCATTTGGTGGTTCTCAAATCCCTCAAACTACTCCTAATATGGGAGGAATTCCTATTTTTAACCCTGTTTCCAACCCTCTTGCTTCTGGGTGGAGAAACCAACCTGGGGGAAAAGCTTCAGCTCAAGTGTCATCCTACAACCCTACCTCATCGGTGAAGATTCTGACCAATACATTTGGCATGATGAATCCACCTCTATCCTCCTGATTCCCACTCAGGGGAGGTCATTTTCATGCTTTGGGCAACCCCCAACCCGGATCCAATCCGACTGGAGGAAATTTATATAACCCTCAACAGAACATTCCAGCTGGAATGATGCCCAACCAACATTTTATGAATCATCCTGGAGGAGGGACTTATAATCCCGGACAGGGCCATGGTGTTTACCATAACCCTCGATGGCCTACAGTTCCTAAAGCACAATCTTTCCTGAGAGCTTGGGGCCAGATGTTGCAACCCCGTATCCCTTTTCTGGCCACGCTTAATCTTACAGACTTTTCTAAGTTAATGAATGACCCTGTGAGTCACGATCCTACATGGCCCCCCATCCCCACCAATATTCCTTCAGACATCTCGAAGTTCAAAGATAAGAATGGAGAGGATCCTGGTGATCACATCAGTACCTTTCACCTTTGGTGCTCATCGAATTCCCTTAATGACGATTCTATTCGATTAATATTATTTCAATGCACCCTCATCAGAGTTGTTGCGAAATGGTATATTGAGCTACCTAGGGGGGCATATGGGACTTTTAGTCAGTTGGTGTTGGTCTTCCTTAACCACTTCCAGTTGCCCATTCATTATGATGTTGGCCTAGAATTGTTGTCGACTTTATGCGAGGATACCGCCACTCATATCTCAGACCATATCCAGGATTGGCATAGATGGAAGAAGTTGATTAAGACCCCCTATACCCCCAAACTTTCTTTTTGAATGGTTCCTTAAGTCTTTGCGCGCTCCTATCGCAAAGGACGTTGCTACTTCTGGGGTTACCATTAAGGAAGAAGCGATCTTTAGATCCCAACAGTTAGACTTGATATATGCTCAGTCTGGGATGTTATACCACCTTCTTTCGGATGCACCATAGTCAACTTACGACTTGAGACAAAATCTCGGACCTCATGTTGATGGCATTGTAAGTGTCGCCAATGTAAAGTCCACAGACTCGGTGACAAACCATATGAAAGAGTTTCCTCTTCACCAGTCTATAGGAGTTTCAACTTCGTTTGTGTCTTCCAATCCCACTCATTTGGTGGATGTACACTCTGTGCAATCATCAGCCAACCCAAATGGTAACCAACAACCAGGAGGGAATAAGAAGAAATGAAATAATACTTGTAAGGGTGGAAAAAATGTTAATAAACCAAAGGACAATGAGAATAATGAGAAGACGGGTAATAATGCTGGAGAGGGAAAATGAGTAATGCGTAAGGTGAAGTTTCCCTGTAATATTTTCACAAATGATCACCTTACCCATGTTGGGTGTGTGTTATATTCTTTTCATGTGTGTGTGTGTGGGTGCGTTAGATACGACAACTGCGTCTGACGATCCCTTCACCTAGATTAGCTGATTTGGGCAGTTTTTGCTATTTTTAGCGGATTTTGTAAATTAGCGGATTTTTTTTGGGCGGTTTTTGCTATTTTTAGCGGATTTTGCTATTTTTAGCTGATTTGTGAATTAATCCCGGATTAAGGGATTAGGGTTTTGGTATCTACGGAATACCTAAAAACATTGTATATATTGTATGGCGAATGGTGAAATTCAATATAATGAAAATAAGAAAGGTTTTCCCTGTTGAGGGTTTCCGGTAAAAATCTCTGTGTACTCTGTGTATGAGCCATTGATTAATTTATGTATTGCTTAAGAATCTATATGCATTGCTTTACTTTGCAGGTTTAAAACTTACAACCCATTTATGCCCCAAACTTGTAGAAGTTGTGAGGCTATTATCGCCATCGCCCGTCGTGCTGACAAATCCATTCTCACATAATCAACACATGGCCTCTAGCTCCTCAAATGTTGAAAATGCGGCGAGTGGGAGTCAAAACCCATCTTCACAAGATGGTGACCATTTGTGTATCAATATGGTCGATGAAAAAGTTAATGTAGCCACTCGATCTCGAGATTATAGCTCGAAAAAATCTACTCCTGGTCTATACTCTCCTCCTCCTCCAGAGATGACTTTATAGATTGAGAAACCAGAGCCATCGCCTCATATTCTGAAAGGAGTACTCAAGTGCTCTACCCATGATCCAAATGCTAGAGCCGCCCAGAACTACTCTATTGTGGAGGACCTGGGTCAAACCCCTTGTGTGATGTCGGCTTTGGAGGTACTCCAGACATGTCCTTCACAGAGGAATTCCTTAATCTCTTCTTTAGGAGATCTAGAACCCAGTGGCTCAAATTTTATCAAGTTTGATGTCACAGGTTTGAAGCCTCGCTTGCCTTACCGTGTGGCTTTCCAAATCCATATGGATTACTCAAAGCATACCATCAAACATGAGGTTTTTGATGAAGGTGATGCTACATGTGTGATGTCTCTGATTTGTTGGAAGGTGTTATCTCCTCAAATGGTTTTGTAAATTTTGAGGAATTTCATTAATTCGTGCTTAAACATGTCATTTTCCTTAGTCTTATGGCCAGTGTTTAATCTCCAAATTCTTCATGAAACTGTTCCAACAAAAATGATCTCTCTTGCCCAGAAATCCTTTGGTCTCTTCCTCTTTACCTGCAATACACAAAATGAAAATAAAATGTTACATAGCCTATAATCCTAGGTGTATTAGCTTTTATATTTTCACACGATAATCTGCATTTTTGAAAAGTGGTGGGTGCTCGAAGTGATTCCAAAGGCAAGCTATATCATAATCAAAATTCATGATACCAAATCCTGAGTTTATGACTACTTGCCATACCAAACCTATATTCTAGCCTCTCTGGTCTTATGGATTTCTAATAAAAGATTTGAAGGCCCACGAGTCCAGCCTAGTCCACATGACAAGTCAACAAAGATTAGTGAATTAATCCATAAGATAAGCCACAATTCAAATCACAACAATTAATACATTAATCAACACTAAGCCCAGCGCAAGCACTGTGTTTTCCCTTCATACATCTTGTTGATACAACAATGTCAGCGTTGGCAAATATGGAGAACACAATCTTCAAAATCCCGATGTTTGTGATGATGACAAGAATTTAAAATATTAAAACACAAATGAATACAAGTGACAGATGCATGCACAGTTGCCCTGGATTGAGTATTTCTCGAATTTTGAAATTGGATAGGTCAGGGGTTCTGAGGTTCCTTGTGTTGAGACACAAGTGTAATTAATGACTAAAGAAATTGCTTCATGCATACAGCATAGGAGCCAGATCCAAACTTCTTTTGGATGTCGTGGCATAAAAACAACATATACAACAGCCCAACATGGAGCATCCAAGCACTAGGTCCAAGTCATATGAAGAAGGAACACATGGGATGGCACCCTCTTGCCATATCTCATCGACAACACACACATTTACAGTGCCAGCTCTGCATATGAGGAAGGTCGTGTCATATCAATATGCCAAGAGTTTTCAAAGTCGTATACAGACACAGAGTAGTTTTTAAGGTGCCCTATTGATAACACCAGGTGCCCAGAGATCATGCAGAGCCGATTTCAATACCCAAATTGTGTGCAGAGATCGAAGTCTTGTGCCAAATTTGGAGTCTATAATTCATCAATGGAAATCGCAAGTATGGCTGGAGTAGAAAGGGTGGGCGATACATTATTTTTACAGGGATCTCATATTCAGTGTTCGGTCTGTATTGAACTTACCATCGATGGTGGTTAGCGTTCCATTGTAAAGCTCAAGTGCAGTCATCATTTTTACATTGGGAATTATCTTTATGAATTTTATTCTCTAGATTGCATTTGATTTAGTCTACAATGAAAAGGGAATAATGCATTACACATGAGCTAGCCTCTTATTTTTTGAAAGAATCAGATTCCACCTCATCTTGATATAAGGTTAATCATGTGGCTTCAGTTCACCAATTTTTGAATCCCCTTCTTCAAATAAAGGAAAACGTAGTCATGTTTACAGCTAAACTCATACCTAAGAGTTTACAGTGGATGATCATCAATGAAAAGTTTCATGGGTAATATAAAAACTGTGGATAGTTTTGTGGTTCTTTTGCATGCTTATGATACAAAATCACCCACTAGCAACAGAAAGGAGAAAACTCATCATTGGATGGAAAAATCTAGGGGATGTCTTGGTATTCATGAAAGATAAAATGATGAAATTTACAGGTAAAGGGTTGGTGCAATATGTTATAGAGAACCCTCTAGATATATAGTTTATAAGACCCCTCTTTGCATCCTTGACTGAGCCTATTTTCAAAGAAGGTTTGTGTTATGGAAAAATGGAAGCTATTGGTTTGGCTTTGATCATCCCCACATTATTTCTGGATCATCTGACGGGACTAATCGAGGATCAGTTCAAACTAATATTACTTAGAATATGGATGTCATTTTTCACTATATTTACAGCCAACAAGTTTTAAAAATATATTAAGGATGACATTGGTGATAAGTCGATCTTCATGTTCAATGCTTTGTCTAAGGAGGAGAAAGCAGTTTTTCCAGCAGAGCATGAGGAAGTTGTGGCATAGCAAGATCTTCAAGAAGCAGCCCCAGCTGGAGAGAAGATGACAGAGTAGGAAGGTTAGGCTACTAAGAAACAAAATGATGCCTCCAAGACCTCAGCCTAAGGAACATATTCACCTAGAAACCCTAACAGAGGCAGCCATTAATTTGGCTAAATATCCAAAAGCATTTGTCCATAATACTGCTATTCCAGACCTTGTTTAGGCTGTTGAATCTTTGGAATATCAGCCCTCAATGTTTTGGAAGCAAGGAGGTAATGCACTTTTGTGAATTTTGACTATTTCTGAAAACAGGATTTTCGGTGGCTTAGGCGGACATTTCAATTGTTCATTAGCCACCAAAAGCGGAGATTTTGGTGGCTAACAGGAACGAATCTTGGCTATATTAGCCACCCAAAACACAGAACAGGGAAAAGAGGCCCTAATTTTGCACAGATCTCAGTTTGGTCTTTTCAAAGAGCATGAGGATGGTTTCTAAGTTATGAATATAATTAAAGGGATCTATTTTAGTGTTCTATTCCAGTCTTTTGAGATAGATGTTGAGGCAAGAAGATAAAGGAGTTTTCCTATTTTTGGTCAAAGATATTATAAGTTGTGAAAAGGATATTTCTAGGATGACACGATTAGCTTCCAGATGTCAATTGAAGATTCTAGAAGGCATAGTCATCATCCAACATACAGAAGAAGTTATCAAAGACTTAGTATTAGGATATGGTTTGACTCCCTTTATATAGGATCTATTCCTATTATTATGTTTTTTAGTTTTATATTATTCTATCTTTAGTATTTTTGATCCTTCTTGATAGGATCTCATTTGTATATTGTAAAGGCTATAAAGTCAATCAGTCATGAAGGGCTATGGGGTTCAAGTCTGGAGAAAAATGATACTACTTTTGTAATAGACTTTTCTCATATATAATACATATGCACATGTTCCTTTCATTATTATTTTTATATTATCATCTTCTTTATTTTCTATACTTTGATTGATTGTTTTAATTCAAGTTTGTCTTAACTACTAGTGATTTTTATCTCACTTTGTCAGTTCATAAGCTTGATTTAATAATAATCTACACTATCCTTATTCAACCCATCACCCATCTGATCTAGTTGATAAGTATAGAATTCTTCACCCACTGTTTAGTCACTTATCTGATATTTAATTCTTGAAAGCCTTGTATCATCTGGTTATTTATTTGAATGTATTGATAGTAAGTCAGCTATCTAGTATCCCATTTGATCCAATAAACATATAAAGCCAAACACATTGTAAGTTATCAGGCTTCTTCAATCTACAACCTGAGAAGGACTCCTAGAGTGATAACAAATTTGTTCTCCAGAATCTGGAAGGTGAAGAAGTCATAGGTGGCCCATTCAATGGGCGTTTTCTCAAACTTTATTTCTCATGAGGCTTTCTCAAGCCTTGCTCTATTGTAAATATTTATTTTCAAGTTTTTCATTTTCAATTTGTGTGTCAAAATAACTCCATGCCCAATGGAACACTGAGTCAAGTCAGTTTTGAGTCTTAGGTGATAGGAAGGCTACTGAGTCAATAAGGTTCTTGAAACCTCAAAAGGAGGCTTTCATCCTCAGAAGGATCCATATGTTATATCCTCAAATAACACAGTCACATTTGTTCATTTAGGTGATAGGAAGTTATTGAAAAATACTTTTCTAAAATTTTTAGGGTTCATTTTTTAGAACCTTACGTTTGTAATAAAGTTTGAAAAAAATTTGATTTGGTTTTTATTTCAAAAAATTCAAAACACAGGTTTCGGTGGATAAGTGCCTCTCCAAAATCACTTCTAATCCACTGAAATCCCTATCTCTTTCAGTAGCTTAAAACCGAAATTCGGGGCTATTTTAGCCAGCGAAATCGCAGGAGCTTGGAAACAGTCATCACATCCTTTCACGCACCTAAACCACCGGGTTTGATGTGTTATGATTGAATTAGCCACCAAAAGACAAAAGGAGAGGTCGATCATGACCGGGTAAGAGGTGATTTAGTGTTTTGATGATTTTTCTTTGACATATCTAATCCCAAATCCTCTAAACCTTACACCTATCCTATTTTTAGGATCTGGTCTTTGCATGGTATGTCTTATCACTTAAACTTTAGTTCCATGAAATCATGTGGCCTGCTTTACTTCATACCCATCGATCCATACCAATTATAATCCTGTCAAATCCTAAAATGCCTCTTACATCCCTCAAAATCAGGACTTTCTTAAAATACTTCCCCTTTCATTTCGCCTCTGGCATAGTCGAGCCTTAACCCCCTAGTTCTGCACTATGTTATCTCCCTCCAAACCCAATTTTCCAATTGCAGGTGTACAGGAGATTTCCAGCAAATGAAGAGAGGAGGACCAGTTTTGAGGAGGGAGCTTGATGACATTGGTTACCTAGAATCACACCCAGAGGTGTGCCAACTCTTCAAGGATGCATGTTGTTACAAATTTTGTGAGAAATTGTAGAGCTCTCACCAACAGGTGGCATAAGATTTTTCTTTGAATTTTGATGGGAGATAATCATTCATTGGTCAAGATGAATTCTATGTGGAAGAAGCCCTCATAGATGAAGTGACAGAGCTTCCAAGGACTGTAGAAAATTGGTTCAAAACCATTATTACAAACGATGTTGAATTTAGGTCCTACGTGAAACCAAAACACAAGTGTTTGATATGGAAGAAACATATTCCTATATATTTTCTTGAAGAAAAATGGAAACACTTGTTAAAGGCCATCCTTGTTTATATAAATTGTGAAGGTAGATACAATAGGGTGATGATCTATCACTTCAAGCTCATGAACCATTTTACTAGTAGGAGCCCACTCAACTTGCCTTATTACCTTCACAAGATTCTAACTAAGATGGCTCATCAAGTTAAATCCAAACCCAGCAAGGTGGAAGGTATATTGTCCCATCATGGCTTGATCAAGATATTGATTTGTGAGCTATTGCAGAGAAGGAACAGGGATTGGGGCCACTTCTTATTTTGGAATGAATTTTAGACAGATCTATAGCCAGAGGATAAAGAGAGATCTTCTTCAAAGAAGTCCTATACTGCCAGGAGTGGAAAAAGAAAGAGGAGAGCTATATCTCCAGTGGAATCTAAGAAAGATAATCCATATTCCAAGCCCAAATAAGAAAATAAGAAGATGGATTTTAATGAAGACACAGAGCAAGCTGCACCAAAGAAGACAAACTTGCTAAATTTACCATATTCAAATTCAGATGGAGAACCATAAAACTAAGAAGTCCATGTTGATCAAAGTATAGAATTATCCATGGAGAAAGCACCAGAAACCAAGATGTTCACTAGTCTTGAAAAAGGTGAAACATCTAGCAGCAAAAAGAAACAGAACAGATCAAAGAAGATTAAGAAACTTAAAGAGAAAATAGAACAGCAGGAAGTGCTAGAGAGGGCGATTAAAGCTAGATATAAAATTCTATCAAAGAATTTTGCAGAAACCAGTGTAGCCCTAGAAAGATTGGCACATGAAAGTATAAGGGAAAAGAAAAAGAAGAAGAAGATTGTAAAAGACTAAAACAGTCTATGCAGAGTAGTTATGCATTTGAAGAAAAAGGTCAGGTCATTAAGGTTGCAAACTATGTCTTCAAGACCTTAGCCTCAAACACCTGTTGATCTTGAAACCCTAGAATATGCAGCCATCCATTTGAATGATCCAAAGGTAGCCAACAATCCTACAACCATTCCAGAACTTGATCAAGATGCAGAGGCTTCAGAAGACCAGCCCTAAAGTGTTTTAAAGCTAAGACAAAAGGTATTTTGCAATTTTGTTAATTTTCACTAAGATAGAACTTTCGGTGGCTTGGGAGAACATTTCAACTGTTCATTATCCACCAAAAGAGAAGCTTTCGATAGCTAAACGACCCAGATTTTGTCTATTTTAACCACCAAAAGCACTGACAAGGAAGAGAGGTAATGTTTTTGCATAGATCCAAATTTTTCTTATCCAAATGCCTCAGGAATAGCTCCAAATGATAGATAATAATTAAAGTCATCATTTCAAGATTATTTTTTGATTTTGGAGATGCCTAACAAGGTTGAAAGGTTAAATTGGTTACCTATTTTCTTGGCAAAAAACTATCTTGTTGCCAGCATGTGGCAATTTCAACTTGTCCCATATCTTATGAAGATCCATCAGCCTTGGAAGGCTTACTACACCTGTCGAATATTTTGAAGGACATGAATATCACTTGAGATAAGGAGTTGACCTATTTTATAGGATCTCTGTCAATTTTCTTGTGTCAGTTATTGACTTTCTATTTTTGGTAAATTCAATCCAATATTCTAGGATCTAGATATCTTATGTAAAGGCTATAAAACCACAAACTTTTGATGAACCAAGGGTTCGACTTTGAGTTCTAAACTATACTATTATTGTGATAAAGACATTTTCTTTAATATATTCAGCCTACAAGCTTCTTTCATTGTTATTGTTAGACCTTCTTTTCATCTCTGTTCCATGCTTATGAGCTGAATGTTATTCTTTGTCTCTGTTTAATGTCCTATGGTAAATCTCATCTTACCTTTGATTGTTAAGCAAGGATCATAAGCATTCACTGCTAGTTTGTTGATCCATCATATATATTGTTTTATGTATGTTTTGGTTAATTGATTAGTTTCTTTATCCATTTGATACACAATCTATCTAATAATATCTCTTGAAGGCCTTGTATTGTTTGAATATAACTAGACTTTCTTGAGGATACAATCCAGTGAGCTAGATATTCATCTTGATCCAAACATTACCCCTCATTAAGTAAACCATTGCAAGATTAGTTAAGTTACCAGGCATCTCTGAGATACAGCCTAAGAGAGTTTCCTAAAGTGATAATAGAAGGCTCTCGATTCTCCAACTCTTTCCAAGTCATCAAACATGTTGACTTATTTTGACAGTCATTCCTTTCTCCCTCACTGTATTCTCCCTGCTTTTTCGGTCCAGTTATGTGGGAAGATGGTAGAGGTGGAAGTAGAGGTAGTTGATGCACCTCCTGATTATAACTTGTTACTAGGATACAATTGGACTTATGCCATGATCATCGTCATGTCGTTTGTCTTCCATACTCTTTGTTTTCCTCATGAAGGGAATATCATGACGATCGATCAGTTATCCTTTTTGTGCTCTAGTCCTAATGCATCTATTGTACCATCGATCCCTGTGATCGAAAATTATTAGTCGAAAACTAGGAATATCGGTGTCAGAATGTATTCTTCCCTTATGGGTACTTTCTACTTCAAGGCACCGAGTCACCACATTTATGCCATGTCTAGTAGGCCTGTCTTGACAGAGAGGTCCATTCTTTTCCACACTTCCTATTTTAGTGATATGTGGACCCTACCTTCCCTGACTTCATATTATGAAGGTCAGTCGCACGCTGGAATGGCCATGCCACTATTGGCAATAGAGATTGCATATTAAGTTCTTCTTGACTCTTCCATCGATCCTAATCTTGTTCCCTCGTCAACAAATGAGGAGGATTCCATTCTTAGGCCCATGTGGGCCACTTCATTGTCTTGTTCACATGATTTACTTGATGGGACTTTTCCTTCAGATGAAGCTATCATCAAAGCCATGAATGGTTCCGAAAAACCTTTGGATGATATGCATCACCACTCTTATTTTCTCCCAGATCTTGAAAGAATCAAACAATGTGATTTTTGATCTACTTTGAGTGAGATAATTGGTCATGCCCTATTTCCACTTGATATGCATGGAATTTACACCAAAGGAAACATGGCGAGTATTTATCCTACCATCACGATCGATAACTCTCGTACCCCTAGCAAGCTTGATAATGTAAATATCAGTGCAGATTGTTTGCAAGAAGAAATCTTGATCTACACTGAAATCTTCAAGGAATTTTGAGATGTATTTGCTTGGTCGTATGAAGAAATGCCAAGAATCGACCCTTGTATTGTCGAACATGAGATTAGAACTTATCCAGATGCTAAACCTGTTCAGCAATGTGTTAGGGCTCTCAACCCTCAGAAGGCCCCTACTATTAAGGCAGAAGTGGAGAAGCTACTTAATGTTGGATTCATCTACTCAGTTCCCTTGACTGAATGGGTATCTAACCCCATTCCCATGGATAAAAATCAAGGAACCATCGGTGTATGTATGGAATTTCATGACCTGAACAAGGCCTGTCCTAAAGAAAACTTTCTGACACCTTTCATCGATTAGATTCTCAACGAGTGTGCGAGAAGAGAAGTATTTTATTTTATTGATGGATTTCCAGGATATAACCAAATCCAAATCAAACCCGAGGATCAACATAAGACAAAATGTATTTGTCCTTGGGGTACTTTTGTGTACCAGAAAAAGGCCTTTCGGCCTTAAAAACGTCGGAGAAACCTTTCAACGTGCCATGAATTTCACTTTTCACGAACTTAAGCATATAGTCAAAGCTTACCTTGATGATATTTCTTCTCACTCTCATAAGAGAGAGGATCAGATTATGCACCTTTGTCTTGTTTTTGAAAGATGTTGTTACTATAGAATCTAGTTGAACCCTCACAAGTACATCTTTTGTGTTAAGTCTGGTCGTCTTTTTGGTTTTCTAGTTTCTGAGACTAGGATCATGGTATATCCACTAAAGGTTGAGGTAATACATCAATTTCCTCCCCCGCGCATGATTAGACAACTTCAGGGTTTACAGGGGAAAGATAACTTTCTTCACTGGTTTATAGTGAATTATGCCAATATCACTAAGGTTTTCATGCATCTCTTCAAGAAGGACACCCCTTTTATCTGGGATGAGTGAGCCTAGGATTCCTTTGATGCTTTGAATAAATATTTGGTGTCGGTGCCTCTATTGAAGCCTCCTGACTACAGTAGATATTGCTTGCTTTATATCACCGCATATGAGAATACGATTGGCATGGTTATGGTTCAAGAGGATGATGAGCTCTGTGAGCACATCATCTACTATCTTAGTCAAACCTTAGTCAGTCCTGAACTTAATTACTCTCATGTCAAAAAAATAGCTTTGGCTGTCATTCACGCAGTCTAGCATTTGCATCATTATATATTACTCTGCAATACTACTATGATTGTCGAAGTCAATCCAGTTCAATACGTCCTTACCAAAAGTATCATAGGGGGAAAATATAATACATGGATTGTCATTTTACAAGAGTTTGATCTCGATTTCGCTTTCACGAAAGCCATGAAACCCCTAGTCTTCGCGGAGTTAATATTCGATTTCCCATGATTAGATGAGGACATTATCCATGTTGATTCATTCGTAGATGAACACATTTTTCTTGTCTCGTCGTCTGACCCCTAGTATGGAGACATTGTTCTCTATCTTCAAACCTTGAATTTCCCTCACCATATCTCATGAGGTGAACGATGACATGTAAGGTACCAACATAAGAAGTATACTATCATCAGTGAAACTTTGTATCGTTGGGGAATAGACAATATCTTGCGTCATTGTTTAACTCATAGAGGTTGAGTTAGTCCTAAATGATGGCCAAAGTGGGGCTTGTGGTGGTCATCTATCCAGGATTGCAACGACCCAAAACATTTTGCGAGCCAATTATTTATGACCTACTATCTTTAAAGATTGTATCGAAGCAGTTAAGAAGTCTCACCCCTACCAGGTGTTCACTTGGAAAATGTGCTCGCATCCATCCCCTCTTCACCCAGTCATTATCGTCGGTCCCTTCACCAAATATGGGGTGGAATTCATGGATTGAAGCCCAACTTTGGCTTGGGGGCATCAAAACATTATCATGGTCGTCAACTAATTCACGAAGTGAGTGGAGGCCATGCCTACAGTTAAATCCGATGGGAAGAATGACACCTTCTTCATATGCAATCAAATAATCGCCCATTTCAATATCCCGAGTGAGATTGTCACTGATCATGGCAGTCACTTTTAGAATGAAATGATGGAAGAACTAGCAGCTAAGATGGGGTTTAGACATGGTCATTCGTCTCCTTATTACCCTAGGGAAAATGGACAAGTAGAGGTTGTCAACAAGTCTCTCAAGACCATTTTGCAAAAAAATGTCAGTCAGAGCAAGTCCAACTGGCACATCATACTATATCCCGCACTCTGGGCATACCAAACCTCGGATGAGACTCCCATCGTATTTTCCCCTTTCCAGTTAGTACACGGTGTGGAGTCGATTTTACCTATTGAGTGAGAAATCCCTTCTCTTACATTGGTAGTAGAGCTCCTACCTGACACTTTTGATCTCGAGCGATGCCTTATACACCTAGAGATTCTTGATGAGTAGCGTCGAAATGCCTCTACGACTATCGAGGTGAACAAAATATGTGTCAAGGTCCAGTACGATAAGTCCTTTTGTCCTCGTTAATACATTGAGGGTGACTTGGTCCTCTTGTATGATCAATCCAAAGAACCACTGGGGGCAGGCAAGTTTAAGCCCATGTGGCACGGTCCTTACATCGTGTGACATGTTTTAGAAAAAGGAGCCTATGATTTGGAATATTATGAAGGGAATAGGTTGGTCGAGCCCTAAAATGGGATCTACTTGAAAAGATACTACGCTTGAGCCCTAGGCTTGGGTGGAACTTTTTGTATAATAATGTAATTTAGTTTTCCTTTCTTTTCGTCTTCGGGTTGCTTATCGAGTTTTCACTTGGTTGACAGATGTCAATGGAGTCTTCGCTCTACCTAAGATTCGTAGACGGAGCCAATCGTCATATACAAAACTTGGCTTCCACCGCTTGGGTGGTTTACTCACCCGAGGGTCTACTAGTGTCTTTAGGTGGTGTATTCCTAGGGCCATCCAGGAACAATGTGGCTGAATATAGCATCGTCATAGAACTTTTGGGCGATGATATCTCACATATTATTCACTCTTTATAGGTTCACCTGGATTCCTAGTTAGTAGTATGTCAGTTGAATGGTCGTTACTACATGCATGATCCTACTTTACTCTGATGATTACTATGGGTACATCTTTTAGAACGATAGTTTGATTTTATTACATATTATCATATTCCTAGGAGTTCTAATCATGTATCCAATGCTTATGCTAATTTCGTTTTAGATTGGAATTTGTCACATAATTAAAAGCAAAATAAAACCATCTCATCAATGTACATATTGTAAAATATAAGTAAAGTCGAAGATCCCTTTTTATATATTTCAAAAAATATGGTGTTTATAGTACAAAATTGGGGCTAATACCCTCAATACACATATACAACCGGTACTACAATATCCACAACATCTACACCTGTGGCGCTGGATGAATGTCATGTTAACAAACTACGACGTTTGCAAGACACCAAAAGAGTCACACCCATGCCCTGGGTACACTAACCACCTATCGCTACATGGCTTCAGGCAGATCCTCTACCTAAACCATGGGAATCCTGTGAGTCAAATGCGACAGGTTTCTCTGGACATTTTGTAAGACCCTCTTGGTTTCTCCTCCCGTGACCTCATCTCCCCGGTTCCTCCATCGATGTAAAGGGAATCCTTATAGCCATCGTAGACCCATGTCTGTGTTACACAAGTGTCTAATTAATACTTAAGCACCATCCAAAAATATTTTTGTTCTATTACACAAAAATACAAAAAAATGAAATATGTAAAAACATTTAGTGTACCTATGTCGCCATAAGCAGTCCCTGGTGGGAGTGGCATGTATGTATCTCCTCATAAGTCTATTCCTACATAGGGATAGGCATCTAGGAAAATGACCTACCACTACCACCAGTAGAAGAAATCCTCATTGTAGGGTGTCGATACCCTACCTCCCCTGTGTCACCTCATTACTTTGGTCCATCGTGTCATGGATGGATTGCAAGGTCCTCTCGGAATAATCTCGAATCTAAGTCCCAAACCTAGAACCCTCTTGAAAAAGAAAATGCATAGGATGGAGGAAAACCCAAAATTCCTCTTACTCCCCTATTTGCACTGTGTCAACTAGCTCTTCATATTTGCCAGTGGTGAGGTACACCAGTCATATACTGTAGTTCTCATACACTACACTACATAGAACATGAGCAACCTTGATGCCTGGTGCAACGAGGCCGAACCTGTGATCCTGGTCAATACAAGGACGATAATCTTCAGGTTGATATTGTTTATTTCTTGGATAGGGAGTTGACTCCCCACCTTAGGAGTCCCTGCTACATAGTGGGAGTAAATGTACTCCTCTATTTCCATTCCGCTCCTTGCTCCCCATGATTTGAGGTTTACAACCTCTCCCCACCATGATAGACCAGTCAAAAAGTAAATGTCCTCTACTTCAATTCTCAATGGCTTCCCATCAAGATTGAAGCTTTCACTCTCAGGGTCCTAGTAACCCACAAGCATCTCGAGCAACCTCACCTGGTCTCTCATTCCTTTGAGCACCCAAAATTTATACAAGCCACATCTCTTTAAGGCCATTTGGGCCCCCAAATATCGATCTACAGCAACATAGACCTCCTCATGCTCTCTGTCTCTCCTTTCAAGAACCATCCTATCAAAGACAAATCAAAAATTGAGTTAGAACCTTTGAAATTCTTTATTTGCGCACTTGTACGTGAGCTACTTAGCTTACAGTCAAGTATAGGGTTGGCTATACGCGTCCTGAAATTTACTCAGGAGCATATAACTCATCGTATACGTGACCCGATTGAAGACAACCTGTGTACATCGAAATTCACATTTTTCACCCTCAAGAACAAAAATTTTAAAACCTAATTCAAAAATTTAATCCACTCAAATTGAAGAGGAAGGGAAGTAGATTTACCTGATCCAGATGGTTTCTTATTTCGTTGTTTGATGCTCCCGCAATCATCGTTTGAATATCGAAGGTAGTTTGGTCCAATTTGCACTATTTTGGTAAAAAATCAAAATGGTATAGTAATGTTTGGTTTTGTTACTATTTATAAACTATTTTTACCCACTTTCTATAGTTTTAAGCCATTTTTTCACCTAATAGACTAATACGAGGGCGGATCGAGTTGGTTTTTGTAGTTTTAACCGGGGATTCTTGCAAATTTCAACATTATGTTGGTCGTTCGTCACCAAGGCAGATATTTTCATTACCCAACATATAGGATAGGTATCCACTCCGGTATGTATTATCCTATAACTGTCACTCTTTATGCCTTAGGTACGAACCCATTTGTTGTGACACAGAACCTTCCATTTTCTATAAGTTGTGTCGTTATCAAGTGGTAGAGACTTACCGAACATGGGTGCCCTAGTTAGATCCCTTGCTGCAGTTGGTGCCCATGCAAAGATTTTTTCATAGGATCAGGAGTCCCTCATAGCTCGTACATGACTTTATGCTAAGCCTCATTTCTCATTCATAAACATGTGGCCTTATACCTTGAGGACTCCCAAACAACTTTAATTTAAGCTCTTTTCCAACTCACCTTTAAAAAGAAAAAATATTGTCGAGTGATTTGTACCATTCACACTCGTTAAAATGGACTTGAAAGGTCAGGAGTCTTAATTAAGATCTTTTCCAACTCATTATAAAAAAGTGAAAAGATTACCGAGTGAACTTGTCTCTTTCACACTCATAAATTGGGTTTGAAAAGACATCTATTTGGCACAAGTTTATCCCTTTTTCACACCAAGTAGACTAAAAGACATAAAAAAGGACATTGTTTTTTGGCGTTAAGTTGTGATTGCATCTCATGCCCTTGCTTGAAGTATTGAGCCTATAGTCAGTTCTCTCTTTGTGTTATAAACTGATTGCATCAACATTTTTTCATCCTCAACCAAGCAGAGACTTGTTTATATCCTTCACAATTTGACACCCTATACCTAGGAAGGAACATTCCCCTGAGTGTCCATATCCTGCATGCATTTCCCTGCATTGAGCATAGGTATGTTCCACTACTAGAACTAGTTTTTCTTACTTACGACATTGGTTTCCTCCTCTATATCATATCATTCATTTGTCTATGAAAAAACAAAAAAAATACGGGTGGGAAGGGAGTATTATCTTATATTGGAAGCAGTCATGTCACCTTTAAATAGAGCACAAAGTTATTGATTCCATTCATCATCATAATTTTGGGATTAGCATGGCCTTAGGAAGCTGATCTCATTACAAAGTCTTATATGTTGACTGGTTACTCTTTTAGTCCCTATAGATAATTTTATTGATGCCTCTTGCATCTCATGGTTTCATCATTGGGTCTATGTTGCCGGAGTCCTCCATATGTTTCATGCTCTTGTTCAAAGGAAGTCTATCAACATGTGTCAGCTACTCCTCAAAACTCTTGACTTTGCATGTCATCCATACCTTCAGTTTGTCTCATAATCACATGATATTGCAGTCCTATCATGCACCTTGGCCATGCTTTCATCATTGGTAGGTAACCTTGTCAACATTTCATCATTGGTCCTTGACTGGGTAGGTTCCCTTGTGTTTGACAACAAGACATCTATTCACACATTGGGATTCGTGCAATGTCTTGGATGCCATTAGCCTTATTGGTGGTTTATATGCCTTTGTCAACAATTTTCATCGTTGTCTGCCACTTAAAGGGTCTTTTTCATGTACCACTTGCACTTGGCACACACGAAAGACGCACAATGTCATTGGTTTTTGAACATGTTCTTTGTATGATTTCCACCAAATCATGAAGCTCCTACTTTGTACCTTGTGTTGACTGATGAGAGATGCCTTAATGCTCTCCTTTCAGCAGGTCTCTTTCCATCGTCTTCAGCCCATTTATTTTGGAAACGGGACCTAGATTCTTAAGAGTACCTTGCGGCTTGCAGTCATCAGTAGCAGGATCTCTCACCATCGACAGTTGGGAATACATCAATGTCTCCTGATCGATGGATTATTCAGGTGTTCGACATCGAATCCTTTATTCACACTTGTAAGAATGTACTCAGTGCCTTGATACCTAATTTCATTATCAGTAAGTTGTCTCGCATTTGTTAATGGTATACATCAATGACCGATAATCAAACGATGTATCATTGTGTTCAACCTCAACTCCTTTATTCACATGATGTATACTTGCACTCTTGGCAGATTGTGTAGAATACTTGAAGACATCACTATGTGGCTCCAACTTTCCTGATATGTTGCTTCCTTATCATTGGACCAGTACCTATATGACTTCAGTGATCATGGGAGATCAGATTGTACTCCATGGTATACATATTTATTCATATTGGTTTTGCGACTAGTTCTATTGGGCCTTGTTCATGACTATGACAGCCATTTGGCATGTAACCGCATTTGTATTTACCTATTCATGGCCATGGACACTTGTTTGGTATATTTTCACATGGATCTGCAGTGTAATTTTATTGGCAGCCATGTATGCAAAGTTAGTGCAGAATGTAATGAGAAGCTAGTTCATCCAGCTAGTTCCCTACCACTCCACTTCTGGGTTGTTTATAATGTATTTAGGCCATCATAGATACTCCTATTACCTCACATGTTAGGGAGCATATGTTATAGAAATATTTTCCTCACCCTATGCAATCTTGCACAGAGGGCCTTATTCCATTTCCCTATGCGGACTTATCTTCCTTGTTGATAAAATCCAGAGACAAAAATAAATATTTTTCCACTTGTACACATCTTGCACACTATACAACATCCGTATATGTAGGCTTCTCCACTACAGCCTGCATACATCGGGATTTGTGCCAAAAAATGAAAATTAAATGTCAGTTTTCTATGTCATGACAAGAGATCTTTGATCCTTGGCCTTCCATATACTGGAAATGTTTTGAATCAGCCCTTCAGTTCCATTTTGAAGGCTATAAATGGGCCAATTTCGAGCTATGGAAAAGGAGAAAGAATTCAACTTTGAGACCAAAGTTACTCTGGAGAAATTATTTACTTCATATTAAGTCTGCATCCCTTTGTCCTTTAAGTCTGAACACAAGGTTCAGCCCCCAATCTCTTCTCTTATTGATGGAGAACCTCATTGTCTCCCTTCTATGAGGTTTCCTTTGGTGGAGGATTGAAGTGGTGGAGGCCCAACAGGAAGGAACTAAGTTTCTCGGTTTTGAATCGTGTCGACATGGAAGTCTATAATATTTTCACTTTTGTTGATCATTTATTAATAGAAATACTCCTTTCTCGTCCAATTGATATCTTGAAAACATATGAGTTATTATCCATGGGCATATTTGTTATGTATATTAATGGATTATTCTATCTAATGTGCTAACCTCTTATATTATCACCATATGCTTGCTTTTCTTGTTTGTTGAGAACTGGTTGCAGGTATATAGCTTTGTGTCAAAGTGCTCAATGGTGGACATCATCGAACATCTAGATGAGGTAGGTATCTTTCTTATCTCGCTTGCATATTGGTTTATATAGCATGTTGTTGGGATAGAGTTGATTTCTACAGTCATTTCTGTCTATTGTGGTTTACCCTGGCCATAGAGAGATTTTCCTTGTAACACAGTCATTCGAAGCTCCATCCTGTTTTTCATGTTTCGTGCTTCAAGAAGGTGATTGGAACTAAGTTCCAAACTCAAACTAGTCTCCCTGAGTTGGATGAAGAAGGTTCCATATGTTTGCAGCCACAAGCAGTCTTGGCCCAAAGATAACATCATCTTGGTTAGTGCACCATCCAGGAAGTGTTAGTCCAATGGAAAGATAACCCTCCAGAAGATGCCACCTGGGAACCAACCACCATTCTACAACAATTCCCTCATCTGAAGCCTTGAGGACAAGGTTGTTCTTCAAGGGGGAGGGTGTGTTAGGGACCTAACCTCCCTAACCCCTCAAATAGGTAGAATAATAAAATTCCATGTAATAAAGGATGATAATAATAAGGCCTAGCAATAATGAAGAATAAGTCAAATGTAAGAATACCTAATAGAAGCTTCTACTTCTAGAAGAATCTTCCTATAGATTTCTCTTTTGGATAGATATATTTAGTATAAATAGTAGAGGGTATGTGAAATATTGTCTTGGATATTATTATAATAGATCTCTTCTCTACTGGAGGTTTCCCCCTCCAAGCGACAAGTGAACATTGCTCTCAGTAATCAAAGTGTTCTTTTTGGTGTTATTCTGGTATTATTGTGGTATTGTTCTATTTATATCATTGTTTCTTTTTCCATTTCTAGCTAATTATTTTGTTCTGCATACTATTTTATATCTGGAATACTACAAAACTCATCACTTTTCCAATATTTATGACTGCAAAAGGTTAGTTGGGGCATCATACATATTCTTGGATGAGTCAATATTGGATATGTAGGGTATCAGGTGATATTTAACGGAGTCCAAAATGATAATCATGGAATTTATGTCATTTCCCTTGAACTTATCCATTGATGCAACATTCTAAGGTTCCTTCTCTTTTCCTGCTTCAAACTATGTTTCCACGATATTTCCCTTCATAATATCTAGAACTTTTCTCTTGGCATGGACGAGGTCAATCCTTGTCTTCCATGTTCCAAAATTTGAAGCTCCTTCTAGCTTGTTCTCTGACTTCATGGAGTAAGTCATGACTTCCTTTGACTTTGACTTTGACCCGTCAAAATTTAAATTTGACCAAAAATTTAACCTTGACATTTTTTCTAGTTGAAGGTACCAAGGGGTGTGCTAGGCTAAGGTGCACTATAATATCTAAGAATTATGCCAAACATTTCACTTAAAGTGCCTAAAGAATTAGGTTAGGATTTGTTGCAACTGAAAAATTAGAAACCCTAGTTGCAGCTACTAGTGGTTAGAATGTTTTCAAGGTAGTATGGGCCCATAACCTGTTAAAATGTTGATGTGCTCATTTCACCATAGACAATCCAATATTGTCTCCCAACCATAGGCATGCATCCACCCTCGATCACTTTAACCTTTGACAGATAGAATGATTTTGGAAAACAACAATATCATCAAGAAAGTCCACCTTCTCCATGGATAGCACACTAGAAACATATCCCAAGACCATAGACCAAGAACCAATCACCACTACAGTAGTTTCAACTCTCCTCCATACTTGCACAACTCTTAGCTTGTATGAGAGAGTGAGTGAGTGTGTATAAATGAGGTCAAGTGCCTCCTATTTATAGTGGTTCTTGTCACGTTTCTAGGATGACTTGTCCTTCTAGAAGTTAATACTTTAATATTAATTATTTTACTGAGTCGACTTGTCTTCTAGGGTTTTTACACATCCATTTAGGATTTATCTCGCTTATGGGATATTCTATTCTAGTCAAAGGTTACACATGGAGGTTAATACCTCCTGCAACTACTACAATATAAAAAAAACTCTCGTCTATATCTAGACCAATTGAGAAAACCCTCGAGACTATTTTTCATGAAAATATCCAAGAAAGAAAATTAATTAAATACAATAAAGTGGATATTCAAAAAACCTTAAAATTAATAGTTAAATTTGATATGGTCAAATATTTTTTTTTTATTATGACCATGTCAAGGGGTTAACCATNGCCTCCTATTTATAGTGGTTCTTGTCACGTTTCTAGGATGACTTGTCCTTCTAGAAGTTAATACTTTAATATTAATTATTTTACTGAGTCGACTTGTCTTCTAGGGTTTTTACACATCCATTTAGGATTTATCTCGCTTATGGGATATTCTATTCTAGTCAAAGGTTACACATGGAGGTTAATACCTCCTGCAACTACTACAATATAAAAAAAACTCTCGTCTATATCTAGACCAATTGAGAAAACCCTCGAGACTATTTTTCATGAAAATATCCAAGAAAGAAAATTAATTAAATACAATAAAGTGGATATTCAAAAAACCTTAAAATTAATAGTTAAATTTGATATGGTCAAATATTTTTTTTTTATTATGACCATGTCAAGGGGTTAACCATTATTTTTCTTACAACTATTATTGGCACACGTCTCTCATATCGCTGAGGGGTTGAATACCCAGGGTTCTTCAAGATTTTAACAACAAAGCCCCGAGGCATCGACATATTCACCCTTCAATTGAGGAGGGAAGAAGGTCTAACCCAAGACACCATGAGAATCACAGAGACTAAGAGTATTGTGTCAAATATGAAGGGACAATGCATACAGGGAAACCTCCTAGGAATAAACACATTCATTCATTCATAACCCATTGAAACAGTACCATGCATAAAGAAATAACCATAAAATTACTCATTCCATCACACAAGAGAATGCACAAAGATAGAGCTTCATATTTCATCCATTTTGATTCATGTAGAGACAACATCGAATATACATAGAATAGGTTTCATGTGCTCTCAACCCTTTATTTTATCATTCCAAGCCATTTTCTAGTTATATTACAAGAATACAAAACTGGGACATAACTAGGACCAAAACTAGACTTCCAACTAACTCTCTCTTCCCTTTTTTTTGGGTTGTCTATCAATTAATTCTCTGCTCCACTCTCTTTAGTGATCAATAGACTCACACACTTATTCTATCCACATGCATCCCTGGTATCCCCCTTGGAGAATGGAAATCCTAACTAACTTGTCAACTCATCCATACTCTTTCCCATGATCATTTGGGTTGTGTTGGCATAGGGGTAGACCTAGGGTTCAATGCTCAAGAGTGCACCAACAAAACCCTAACTACCGGCCCTTTCAGAAACACATGCAAAGCAGATGAAGTCTCACCCAAGGTAGAGGTAGGGGTGGTTGCAGGACTCAGATGTCTGCAACCTTAGCTGGGACATAGATCTGTGATTATAACACATTATCAAATCACTTAGCAACTGCAATCTATTAGTATTAAACCAACATATACTTCGCAGATAAAACCCTACTTATAGAGCATCGTAGTAGTTAACCAGATCTAATATAATCAAGCACTAAGCACATCCACAAAGGTCAGATCTATCACTCATTCACATTATTTATCACTAAGCTAGCATATTAGATTCATTCATCATCTAACAGTGCACTAATCATTTAATCATATAAACAAGAGAGCAACCATAAAGCACAAAACATTCACAACATGGGATATACGTGGTTCACCCCCACCCTGGGGCTACGTCCACCAAATCTTTGTCTTCTTTATTATATTTCTCATTCTTCTTATGGGCACAAAGCATCAAAACCCTACTCCGCATAGGACAAGATATCTACGCGCACTTTGCCAGGTCCTCCTTCCCCAAGCTAGGTTACAACACAAAGCCTTCCATAGTCTTTATGGTCACTTGCACTTAGCCTTGCAAGTTCTCACATAGCATGCACAAAGCCTTTACAGTTATTAATTTCATCTAACCAAAAAGGCACTTAGCCATTCTCTGATCACATAGATTGAATCTATATCCTACATCATCTAGCTTCTATATATATTACAAAAGTGGGCCTAAACATGGGTAAACCCATGGGGTGACATTCCTATACCCGTTACATAATCCCAAAACACAAAAATCCCAAAGATACGTCACACATGACCAAGGATCTTGAAAACTTGTTCAAGGGCCAATAGGCCCCCAACACTCACCTGTGACTCATCTCGATTCACTCTGCTCTGGGTAACTCTGCCTCAAAATCCTTGAGCTTGGCTCAAGCTGCTTCGACCTGCTGTTGTGCCATGGCCTCCTATTCATCGAACTCTTGGATAACTGAGTTGTTGACAGGTCCTTCTAAACGTTGTTCAGTTGTAGTGATGACTTGCTCCAGTTCTGCTCCTCAACCTTCGATCTCTGTTAACAGTTGGCAAGCCTCTTCCTGTATGGGTTGGATCCTTTGAGTCACTTCCACAACCTTGCTCTGAATGGTATGGATCTGTTGTTGGTCAGTGCACTACTATTGGGATCACCTCATCCTTTCAATAGCTGACATGGGCTTCAACTGCACCTGTATTGTTTATGCTTGATACTTCCGCTCTTGGAGCTGCGACTCTAGTGCCTTCAGTTCTAGATTCTCAATGAGTTTCTCATATGTCTGGGCGCTGCGATCACTTAGTTTCTTGAATTATGTGGCAAGGTCCTTTATTCTCTCAATTGTTCTCTAGGAAGTTGCTTCTCTTTGATCCCTTACATCCTGTGGAGTGTTGGGCACTATGCGGAGCTCTAGGTATGTTATTCTTTGTTGTAGCTACTGGATAGATTCCACGAGTTTCTCCACTTGATGTGTGACTCGATCTTATACCTTTATCTCTAAGCCTGTCATAGAGCGAAGTGCTCTGTTGACTTCTTCTTTTACTTCAAGTTTCTCTGCGAGAAATTGTTCTTTCTCTTGCTGCATCTATGCTTTCTCTGCTTCAAAATTTTCCTAGAGAGAAACCTCCTCCTGCTCTACAACTCTACATTGTTCTACGAGTACTCCTTGCACTTGCTTTAAGGTATGGGTGGCTTGTTATTTTTCTTCTTGTGTGTGAAAAAGGAGAGCTTCAACTACATCATCTAGTCGATAGAGTTGGGTTGGCTCATCTACCAACTCTGGTTCTACCAATGGTAGGGGTGTAGTGGACACTGCGTGACTGGACTGAAGGGCCTAGTGTACCCCTCAGAATTTGACCTCAATTATGTCGTACATTTCCTCCTACTTGGTTTCTTTTTTCTCCACAATTTCCCATGAGGCATCATTTAGAGCTTCTATGATGAAGTGAAAATCATCGGTAGTGAGTACAGTCTGCATCTTGGTCACGGTGGCTTTGGATTTCTTTCGGGAAGATGGTTTCTGGGTAGAAACCTTCCTCTTCTTCAAGGGGTCAACCTCATCTCTAGGCGTTGTTACTTCACCTTGTTTTTTCTCATCTTCTTTGCCATTTATTTCTTCCACTTCATCATCACCCCCTCGGTTAGGTGATGTTGAAGAAATCTTTCCTAAGGCACTGCTTAAGTCTTGGACCTCTTCAGTCTTCTTTCTTCTGCTAGTTCTGAGTGTGTCCTGTTCTTTATGAGTGGCCTCCGAGCTGTCTAGTTTAGGGTCAGACATGTCTGTAGGGTCAGTGGGGATGAGAAGGTCTATGGGCTAGTCCTTAGTGATCTCCTCAAGGTCCTATTCCATGAGTTTATAGTACGATTGAAGTTGCTCCTTATGTTTGTCAGCTCGCGTTGTGTTGTAGATGAAGTGTCAATCTATGTGGAACTTCATTAGGGGTTGGAACCTTTGTAAGGTGTTCAGATTCATGCGAGGTTCAAATTCAATGGCTCTCTTTAGCTGAAGATAATATGTGTGAAAAATAGCATTCTACTGCCATTGTTTTCTCATATCGCTCAAGTACCAGAGCCTGGTGAACTTCGCAGCAAGCGACTCGAACAACTCTATATCCAGGAGGTTCACTCCTTCTATCATCTCCCAACAAAAAAACGTGATGAGGATCAGGAACCAGCTAAAATGAAACTCGTATCCCTGATATTGTGCTTCGTGATAGTCTAGTTCCAACTGATTAACTAGGTACTTCACCCAGTTCATATGTAGGCCTTCCACACACTTCCCTGCGAGGTTAATGATAAAGCCTGTGACCTGCGTGGGTCTATTCTTCCTTACTATCTTTCCATCTATCAATTGTCATGCTAGGTGCACTGCACCATTCTGGATGGAAGCTACCTTGTAGCCTCACGTCCCCTTCTCAAAATCGTCATATGTATCCTTGATCTTCTGTGTTAGTGCGCGGTCAGTGGCCTTTCCTGATAAAATTCCCGTGGGTTGGGTCCTTGCATACTTAGTCTAGTGATCCTATGGATCAGTGTCAGATCAACTGTGATACAACAGTCTAGCCATAAGTAGCCTCCATGGTAACATGAAAGTAGTAGCTTGACACAGGCGTTGACTTCCAGGTGCCTTCCGAAGTGTGGGATTTTCATTACATTCAGCAGGGTGGAATGTGTGAGGTTCATCGTCCATGACTGGGGGACTATATTTGAGTTCTTCCCCTTCATCCTGGTTAGGTATTTTTATGGGGCAAGCATACTATGGTTCTTACAATCTCTAAGGTTGAAGTCACTGAACTTCAACGCTGTGATCTTGTCCTGTTGTGATTGAACTGCATGTATCCCCTTCGGAAGGTACACAATAACCATGGTGTAATCAAAATCTATTGGCACACTATCACTACTCACCATGCTAGCCAGAGGCGGGATGTAGTCGGGTAATATGGTCGGGATCAACTTCGCATTTGCTAGTTCATCTTTGTTCTTGGTTTTCTTCTCTGCTACGACTCGGGATGGTCCGGCTCCATGAGAAGTCGATGGAGAGGCTTGCACTCCTCTCCTCGACGATGCTTGAAGACTTGCGAACATTACTCTTTCAGAAATTACTCTTTCAATCATGAGGTCAATGAGAACTTCTGTGACGATTTCTTCTACGGTGTTGAGATTGTCCGACATGCACGCTCAGATCGGATAAATCAGGTGGATGAGTGCACAAAGCAATGGAATCGATGTCGATCTTACTAATAACAACACATTAGCAATGAGTTCTCTCTAATACAATTCACAAAAGTGTTCTCGATGCAACAGTCGATGAAATAAGTAGGTAGCAATGTAATGGATATTTCCAATGGACAAGAGACCTTCATCAATGTAGTTATGTCTGTTGTGGCGCGGTCCCAATGGTCTAATGGCTAGATTTTGGGCCATTACTGTTTTTCTAGCCATTCAGGGTGTTGTTCTAAGAGTTATATTGTTTCCAACGTCTATATTTCTTCACCATGGCGAAGTGCCATGTGGCGTTGTTCTAATATCCCGACGAAGTTCCAATTTTGCAAATTTTCCTTCTGCAGAGTTCCCTCTAGAACCTTCTGTAACTTTTTGATCTTGGCTCTCTTTTTACTGAGCTTTCTATCCTTTTTCCCAATGAGCTTCGTCTTAGTATTCCTCTTTCCATTATGATTCTTATCTTCTTTTGGCATAGTCACTTCGCACTATTGAGATTCTTTCCTAGGATTCAAGAGCAATACTTCTTCTTTATCTGGGGTAGGTGCTTCAATCTTCTATGAGTCTCCTTGTGTTCTTGCAACTTCAACATCCAAGTCTCTTGTGTTAAATAGCTTCGCTCTATTCTCCTATTCTTCAATCAAGTGCATGATACTCCTAGTCATGAACTCTTTCAACTCTTGCTTCTTCTGTTCTAAGACTTCTTCTTATTTCCTTTTGGCCTGATCCATTTCAATCCAAGGTTTTCCTAGTAATATAGAAAATGGGGTGCTATTCTCAATAAATTTAACTACCTTAAATTCTTCCTTTGTCAAAGTTCCATGAGCACTCATAGATATCTAGGTAAGTCTTCCACATAGGGTTATTAGCTTTCCTTTAAACAAGTCTATTCTTCCTAGTGAAGGAATCATAGAAATCTTTCCTAAATTTTCCCAAGTTCTTTATGTCATAATATTCACCTATGTTTCCTCATCCAGAACACAGTCAATGTCGAAGTCTCCTATTCTTGCTTCGGTGCACTCTTTTTCTTTGAAGATCTTTGATAAGTTTATATGTCGGTGATCATTTAGGGTTTCTTTCATTTGTAGTAATATAGTCTCTGATTCTTTCTATGGTTCTGCCATGGTCTTAGTTGTTTGATATTTCTCATGGTCTTCTTGTATCATATTCATTTTTTCAAGCTTAGAAATCATTCTAGGGAAATCCAAAACTTCATGATCCACAAACTTACAACAAAGACAACTAGGTTTTCTACCAGGGAAATCCTTAGCAAGATGTCCCGGTATTCTACAATTGTAACAAAGAGTTAATCCTCTCCTTCTTTTAAATTATCCCCAACCTTTCTTGTACTGTGCGCTAGGATCATAGTAGCTAACCTGCAGAAAATTCTTTCTAGGGTCCTGCATCCATTTGTTAGTCCAAACATTCTTTCTATGCATGGGAATAACATATCTTTCATTATTTCTATCAGATCTATTCATATCAAACGTTCTCTCATATAGTTGTTCCCTACATTTCGAGCTAGGAAAGATTTATCAAACATACCTAGATCCATACTCTTGAAACAAAAATTTTCACTTTTCTTACATTTTCAAAAAAACATTCATTGTTCTTACCTCTACCAAAGCACAAAGCTTATAGATATTACCTCTTTTTTTCATATCGGACTTATTTTCTTAGCACAGAGCTTCCCCAATCAAGTAGAGTACTACGCACTAAAGCAACAGATCTAAGCACGGATCTTTCACAGTTTCAGGTCAGATCTTTGCACAAAGCTTCTTCTTCCTTAGTTCCCAGTAATCACAGTTTCAAGTCCCAGCAACAGAACCATTTTTTGGCACAGGGGTAGACTCAGAGTTCAATGCTCAAGAGTGCACCAAAAAAACCCTAACTACTGGCCCTTTCGAAAAAATCTGCGAAGTAGATGAAGTCTCACCCAAGGTAGAGGCAGGGGTGGTTGAAGGACTCAGATGTCTACAACCTTAGATGGGACGCAGATCTATGATTATAACACCTTCTCAAAAAACTTAGCAACTCCAATTTATCAGTATTAAACTAGCATCTACTTCGCAGATAAAACCCTACTTACAGAGCATCGCAGTAGTTAACCAGATCTAATATATTCAAGCACTAAGCACATCCACAAAGGTCATATCTAGCATTCATTCACATTATTTATCACTAAGCTACCATATTAGATTCATTCATTATCTAACAATGCACTAAGCATTTAATCATATAAACAAGAGAGCAACCATAAAGCACAAAGCATTCACAACACGGGATATACGTGGTTCACCCCCACCTTGGGGTTACGTCCACCAACTCTTTGTCTTCTTTATTAGCTTTCTCAATCTTCTCATAGGCACAAATCATCAAAACCCTACTATTCATAGGACAGGAGATCTACGTGCACTTCACCAGGTTCTCCTTCCTCGAGCTAGGTTACAACACAAAACCTTCCATAGTCTTTATGGTCACTTGCACTTAGCCTTGCAAGTTCTCACACAACATGCACAAAGCCTTTACAGTTATTACTTTCATCTAACCAAAAAGATACTTAGCCATTCTCTAATCACATAGATCAAATCTATATCCTACATCACCTAGCTTCTATATATATTACAAAAGTGGGCCTAAACATGGGTAAACCCATGGGCTGACATTCCCATACCCGTTACATAATCCCAAAACCAAAAAGCCCTAAAAAGGGATCGAGATCCTGCGATCTCTGCTTCGACTTGCACTCCACCTTCGATAGACTCTTGAAGTACCAAAAATAGGTCACACATGACCAAGGATCCTCAAAACTTGGTCAAGGGCCAACAGGTTGTTATATTCATCATTCAGGAAGATTCCCAAAGATATGCTCAAATTTGGTTTGCATGCAATACCTTCTTGATTTCTTGCATGCTGTAAAAAATTGGGTTGACACGCACACCATATTCCTTTGGATGGTATAGCTACTAATTCCTCCTAGCATCGCACATTGTATATTCGTGGGTGTGTGCATAGTGTTAATTCATGGTGTGTTGCAATATCCTTCAAAACTTTTAGGTGCTAATAATCCCTCAACACTATTAGTTGGCTCATTCTTGAGCCAACGACAATGCTTACAGCCTGAGAGAGGAGGTTGATGGTAGAGATACCATGAATTTATGGAGGAACTCTTGAAAGTTACTTTCTACCTCATCAAATGTCTCCTATAATCTGCGTGTGAGCTGAAAAACATCTTTTGCATCAGTCACTATAACCTCCAAGGAATAAATATTGATCTGTTCCATTTGTGCTAGAATAGGGGCCACCGAGGTGTGTGCCATTTCCAGTTGATTGTATTTTTTCTCTTCTTTTCCTATTGATTCTAATGTAATGCCAAAAATATTTTTTTGTTCAATATGGGTTGTTGTGATCTATTTTATTTTATTGGCAATGGTTGTCATTGCAGCAAGACATTCCACTGGGGGTAAGGAGGAAAATTATTTTTATTGTTGGGAGACTTCTACCTGAGTTGTTTGAATCTGATCATGAATGGCCTAGACTTCTGTATCATTCTATAAGTGGGTCTAGAGTGTGAATTTGTACTCAAATAGACCTACAAATTCAACAATACAGTCCTTCCACTTGGTCAATGCTTCTTTTGTAAAAAATATTTTATGTTTTAACTCTATATTTTCTAGGGTGGGCCACTTGAGTTTTAATCGAAGCTCAAGGTTTTGTGATTCTAAGAAGATAACACACTCTATGACTGCTCAAATATTTCCATGCATGAGTATATCCAGGATCTCTTCTACTATTCCTAGCAACTGTGCATAAATTTCTTCCACTATGCTAATGAATTCCTTGTTGGATATAAGTGTTGCTTCGTGATAGGCTTAATTTCAACATGTACAGAGACTTCTACATCGTAGAGTGACTTAAGTGCTTGATGTTCCTATATTTCCTGGTGATACTTAGCACAAGTTTCGCCATGTGCATATAGCTCTAGATTTTTTTGTTGTTGCAGTTGTTCATATACCAAGTTGAGTGCCTAGTGTATGTCTCCCTGCAACTTCACTATGAGGGTAGCTATGTACATTTGTAGGAAAGGTGTTGAAACCAATGCTAAGTTTATCCTAGAAGCTTTTGAATCAAAATAAATAATATTCGATGGGTTAAATGTTAGGTACCTAACCTCCCTAACCCCTCAAGTATTTAGAATAATATATTTGCATGTAATAAAGGCCAATATTGATAAGGACTATCAATAAAGAAGAATAAGTCAAATGTAAGAAGACCTAATAGAATCTTCTGCTTCTAGAAGGATATTCGTTTAGATTGTTCTTTTCAATACATATATTTCGTATAAATAGGAGTAGAGGGTTTTATCTTGGATATTATTGTAATAGATCTCTACTCTGTTGGAGGTTGCCTCCTCAAAGAGGCAAGTGAACATTGCTATCAGTAATAAATGTTCTCTTTCTAGTGTTATTCTGGTATTATTCTAATATTCATTTGGTTACATTTTTTTTTTTTTGCCATTGCTTGCTAAATATTTATGTTTTGCATACAATATTATATCTGGAATATTACAAGTGGTATTAGAGCACTTTCCTCGACAGAAAATTGTGGGTTGTTTTTTTTTTAGGGTAGAGACATATTATGTCATCTTAAAGCTACAGAGATTTGTCATTACTCACATAAAGCCATGATTGGGGAGTAATACACATAGGAAATACAAGTGGTACTTAAGTGCACATCTATTGGCCACCCTTGTAACCCTTGTTGGTACCCCTTAGAGTGGTAGTGCATCATAATACACCTATATATGGATTGGCCTATATCTCCCGAAGACCTTTGTAGATAAACCTATCAACCGCCTGATTGTTATAGTGTCACCGAGAATAGCACTCGGGAACATACTATATAGTACCTTGGTAGTTGGGTACTATGACTAAGGAAATGGTCTAGCCTCCTTAGTTGTTGCCTTGAGATATTGGGTTGATTATTACTGTTGGACCTCACACGTATATCAAAGAGATATAACACATAGTGAACCCTTGTCTATAGACACCCTGCATACCCTAACCCTTGGGACAGAAACATAAATAGAACAAACAAGATCTATTTCCATACAACTATGTCTCCTGCATTCTGGTTGTGAAATTACTACACATTTCTTCCTGTTAAGAATTTAGTCATTTCAACACTCTGGTATTCTTCAAATCGGATTATAACTCTGCAGGAGTTAATGAAAAAAAATAGTGGTCCCATCAGCACACTTATTTGGGACCTATCCCATTGGATTCACCCTTTTTCTCTAATCGCAGTCGTACCTTTAATTTTTAAGCCTTTTTTTCAGTGGACATGACCCCTTCCCAATGTCCCTATTTTTCACCTCTCCCATTATATTCCCCTTTTCGATTGTAGTGGTACCTATCTCTTATAAGTCCTTTTTTGTGGTCCCACCCACCAATTTTCCCTTACCAACACTCCCCATATCCCAATCGCCAACACTCACAACCAATACCTACAAGATTCCATCAATCAAACCAAGGAGTCCCTCCAACAAGTGACATTTGATATTGGCTCTACCAATTCCCGCATTGAAAACTTTGAGACCCAAGTCCAACAATAGTTTGATTCCATGGATGCCAAATTCATGAACAAATTTAACACCATCCAGTCTATTGTCAACCCGTTGTTGAACCGAACCCTGGGACCTTCCTCCTCGGACCAACCAAATGGTGTCTATTCCTCTCCTTCTCTGAATTTTAAATCGAACTCCTTTCATAGTGACCCCCATCTTCCCCAAGTTGAGGTCAATAAATTTTATGGCTTAGATCCCACGAGTTGGGTCACTCAAATGGAGCATTAGTTTTCTCTACATGGCATTACTGATGAGTTGGCCAAACTTCACTATGGTGTTCTCTTTCTGGATCCTGAAAAATGGAAATGGTAGAAATGGCGTAAAAATGCATGCCAGGGGTATATTGCATCGACCTAGTTTGTTTCCGATATCTATGAACACTTTGACACCGACACCCAATATCTTAGTTGTTTTACCAAGTTGAAATAATCATGCACAGTGGAAGACATTATAACGGATTTTGAGAATTTGTCCTTTCGCACCAAGGGAATTTCAGATGTGTTCTTCTGAGAATGTTTTATTAGTGGCCTAAAGGATGCAATCTGAGCCCAAGTTGTCATGGCTCACCCTCAGACTTGGTTGGAAGATACTAAACGTGACAAAGAGGCCCAGCAAGTTGTTTTTTCCCAGAACAAAATACACTCTTTTTTTCCTCTCCCTTGACCGACAAATCCTACCCCCCTGCCACTCCCCTCAAGGTCCAGAAATTAACTAGGGATGAAATGGTTGAATGCCAACTCAATGTTATTTTCTATAATTGTGATGAAAAATATTTTTGGGGGCACAAGTGTAAGGAACAAAAACTGTTTATGGCCATTTCATTAAGAAGACATGACAGTTCCCATTATTGAAGAGCCATCACTTCCCAATGCTACCCAAGAGCCCACAGACCCACCTCAAGTTGACCCACTCATTTCCTTACATGACCTCACTAGATTCTCTACTCCACAAACCCTCAAGCTCATTGGCTATATTAAGCATCAGAAAGTCATCAACCTTACTGACACTGGTAGCACCCATAATTGTTTTCATCATCACATTACCTACGAAACCAATTGCTATATTTGTGCTGTCAATAATTTTTAATTCATGATAGCCAATGGTGGATTCATGAAATGTGGTGGGAGTTGTGAAAATGCGCATCTTCAAATTGGACAGCACCACCTGAAATATCATATGTTTTCCATTGACATGGGTGGTTGTGTGATCCAGGTGGATATCGGGGGCCACCCATCTTTTCCAAATGGCTCAAAACAGTTTTCTGGCCATTTTGGCAATTTACTATTTTTAGCAGGTTTTAACTTTCGGGGCCATTTTGAGGGCCTAAATGAAGGTTTTTCGAGATCGAGGTTCTCAGCTTTGTAGAGCTGATTGGAGCCCAAAATGAATCTCTCGGCGATGCAGCACCAATGAGCTATCCACCGCCTAAAGCGGAGATGGGTAGCTACCCAAAAAGTTACGAAACCAGGAAGTTGATGCACCAACTTACTAAGCAGAGGCCCACTTGACTTTGGCGCTTCATCTCCTAGGGTTAGGTTTTTGGATATCTAGGACTTTGGCATTTCATCTATTGTAAAGGGCCTTAGAACATATTTAGCATCATCTTAGAATGCGCGATTATCGATCACATCTCTTCTGGAGATAAAGGCGCCCACCATTCTGTAGTCTTTCCTCTGTATTTTCTGATTTCTGTACATTATTTCATTAATAGAAATCATGTGTATTCGCGTATCTACGTGTTTTATGGTTGCATCTACGATTATATTTCTATTATATTCTGGATATCACAGCGATATCTACGATACATTTCTTTATTATATCTCAGAAACTCTCGTTTAGATGCTTGAAAATAATCCCAGGATCGGTGGTATCGGGCGAGTATGTGATGCGTTTTTAGGTGCATGTCACAGATGAAGTGCGAGAGTATAGCAAGTTGGGTCTTGAGATTGTATCTCTTGAGACAATCTCTCTCACACACACAAAAGAAACCCTCAATGGAGGAAGAAAAATGATGGAAGAAAGCGACGATCTATCAATCATTTGTTTGAGCAAGCTCTCATGCGGCAGAGGGACAAAATGATGGAGAATTTTTCCACATCCTTGAACGTCTGTCGAAAGCATCAAGCACATCTTCATCAAAGCGTCCACTTTGGGAGGCACCTAAGCCTTTCAAAGGTGCGAGGTTAATTTTGATATTCACAGGTATTTGAAGGTTAGATAGGTGCAGATGCCCTAGATAGATGGTGAAATCTGCTAGAAGTTGATTTCTCTGTTCATAATTTTTTGAGACAAGGAAAATCGCCAGCACTCATGGAAGCTCCCCCATGTCGAACATTGGTGAGAAACTACTGGGGATCGAGTTCCACAATGAAGGATTACGGAATATATGGTAGGAGCCCACTTGGGAATTTTGTGGATGCACGTGATGAGCGATACATGAGATGGACCGCATTACTTGGTAGAGAGGGAATGGCGGTTCGAAGTCTCTGATACCTTCCATACCTTGCTTACCAAACTAGGTATCAAAGACTCGAATGACATTTGGTTGAAATCTGGTGGGGAGCTCTACTGCCGAGATACATCCCAAAGCTGGAAGTGCGTTCACGGACATCTCATCCTTTCGGTCTTTGCTTGCTCGATATCTTTATTAAATTGGCGAAATTTAAGCACGAAATAAGCGGGGTAGATTACGCCGTCCATAACAACCAAAGAGATATGACAAAAGGCGTCCAGAACAAACGGGTCTCCACGAAAACCGATCCGAGACCACCCGGGGAAAAGAAGGGTCCGCGGGAGACAAAGAAGGGACACTTAGGAAAATGGTCGCGTTCCACAAAGCCACAGCCTGACAGCGATGAATGTATGGCTCAAAGCAGGTCATTGGTGAAGATCAAAACCGAACCCGAACCGATTGAATGCGGTGAAAATGAAAGTAAAGAGCGGATCATGCGGCCAGACCCTTTGCTATTTAATAGCGGTATGACGATTCAACGAAGAACCAACGGATCCGAGAGGAGCACCTTGCACCATTCCACGGTGTGGTGAAGGGACCACGCATTTATTGTTGATAAGCGTGAAGCCCGAAGAGAACCTCATCTACGTGAGGAGGAATTAGTCAAAGCGGTTAGGATTGTAGAGCAACACCACCCATGACCATGCGAGTTGGGTGAAACTGCGCCAGGGCAGAGATCTTCGTGTCGGCCGGTGATTAATGCGATTGTCATATGGCATCCAACCCATTGAGGATGAGTATTATGTGATGTTTACTTGCTAGATGTATGCGTGATGTTCTTTTGGGTCGACCATATATGTGGAAACACCATGCTATCTATGAGTCACCCCGTAGTAGTGTCATTATTACCTGCGGGGTCATATCTACCGGATACTAGAGGTAGTTCCAACTCGCCCCACCTAAGCGGTGTTCTGGTAGTATCTCATCTTTAAATTCATCTTCTCAACAGATTTGTTCAGGGTGAGCAGGAAGGATCTGAAACCACGAAGCTTGACCAAACGCCTTATCCAGCGAGGCCGACAAGGTTGCAACGAAAACCGCGAATTCATACGCACCGCAGGTCATTTTAAAATAGCCAAAGCGGTCCAAAGGTCCAAACCTTCGACCAAGTTCGCCAGCCGATTTCCACAAACTAGCGTAGCGACTTCTCGACAAGACAAGCGACTCACCAAGATGTAGGTCAACGAATGCTTTTTCCTGCAGGATCAGCGCCAATGGAACCAAATTTAGCTTCAGGAGGGAGGATTGATCAGTGGATATCGAGGGCCCACCATCTTTTCAAATGAAACTCTAAAACGGTTTAAATGCATTTTGGCAGTTTACTATTTTAAGCGGTTTTAACTTTGGAAGGCCATTTTGAGGGCCTAAATGGCGGTTTTGAGATGAGGTTCTCAATGATAGCCTAAGAGCATGATTGAGGGCCCCAAAATGAATCTCCTCGGTGATACCTTTCGATGATCTATCCTGCATACAAAATGGAGATGCGGTATGCAAAAGTTGACCGGGAAGTTGATGTATTAACTTACCCAAGCGAGGCCCACGTGGTTTTTGGTGCTTCATCTCCTAAGGTTAAGGTTTTGGATGTGGGCTTTTGCATTCCCATCTATTGTAAAGGGCCTTAGAGCCTCATTGTAACCATCATCTTGCGAATCAACGCAGTAGCCGTCATCTCTTTTCGGAGATAAAGCTGCCACCATTCTAGCGAGTCTTTCCTCACGTATTTTCTGAGGACTACGTACATTTATTTCATTAATAGAAATCATGTATTCTGTGTTTATGGTTTCATATCGATATATTTACGTTATATTACGGATATAAGCGATATCTACGATACATTTCTTTATTATATCTCGGCTCTGGATATACGCGATATCTCTGATACATTTCTTTATTATATCTCCGCTCTCATTTCGTGCCGAAAATAATCCGGATCATTGTGACATGGCTATGCAGTGTTAGGTGTTGAATGGTTATGCACTTTGTGTTCTATTCTCATGGATTTTAAGGAATTTACCATGTAATTCCAATAGGAGGGACAACAGTATCAGTTCCAAGGACTCACAGTTGATTCTACTGATATCATCAGTTCCCATCGCATGGAAAATATCCTCAAGAAAGGTCACTCTGGTATTATTGCTCAACTCCATTCCATATGTGCATCCTAACCTCCAATCCATCCTATACAAACATCAAGTTGTTTTTTCCACTCCCTAGGGCCTTACTCCTTCCCATGGTGTTCATGAGAATACCATTCTCCTTGCCCCTTACAACCTTCCTCCCAATGTTCATCCATATCATCGAGAAAATTGAGAAAATTGTTCAATAATTACTCACTATAGGAATTATCCATCCTATTACGAGCCCCTATTCTTCTCCTATTGTCATGATACTTGTTGGCACAGGGTAAGACCTAGGGTTCATCTCAAAGAGCACACCAACTATCCCTAACTACTAGCCCTTTCGGCAACACTTGCGAAGCATATGCAGTCTCACCCGAAGCAGTTATGAGGGGGTTGCAAGATAGAGATGTCTACAACCAAAGGGAATATCAAGTGGATCTCACACAAGAACAACACAACATTCATATATGACTTATCATCTTTGATCCATTCCATGCATCTATTAGATCTACCACAGTGATTCAATAATAGTATATAGATGATAGATACAAAACACCAATCACACAACACAAAATATACGTGGTTCACCCTCTCTCTAGGGCTACATCCATAGAACTGTGCTATATTATATTTAAGTAAATTATATAGTTCTTATCTACACTCTTAGCTAGCAAATCTTCTCTCTTCTCCTTCATTTCTCTCCCCTCCCTATGCACCCAGCTGCAGGATTGATCTTCACACCCAACTGAAGATCTTACAATCCAGAAGGCTCTTGTACTCAACACTTCTCTCTTACTCAATAATACTCTCTCAACCAACTCAATACGAATAGAAACAATAACAATAATTATCATCCCAACCCAACCTATGCCCTTTAGACCTCTATTTATACATTACAATCATTCACCGACATCCCTAGGCCAAAACCTAGGTGTCCAAAACCCTAGATACCAAAACCCTAAGTCAACTTGACCCATGTTTTTAGGGATTTGCCAGCCTATATTTCCTTCCTTCTCACGCGGTGCTCCAAAGAATCTAACAGTGGATTTTTACTCTTGTTGAGTTGTCAACGATCCTTCTTCCTTGTTGACTTGTCATTCTCGATCTCCTCTTCCAATGGCTTGATTTCTCGGGCTTCGCTCCATCTTTTCTACTATTTTTCTCACTTCGACCCAGTATCAGTCACTATGTCTTCCGTGAAGTTTGATTTCTCCCTTTTATTCCTTGATCTTCCCATCCTTCCATAACCAAGGGCCAACAGGCCCCCAACACTCACCTGTGACTCATCCCAAGGAACTTCAGACCTGATCCTTATTTGTTTCCTCCACCTTGAACTGCACGAGGAAGCCTTTGCTTTCTGTTATGCTTCTTTGTGCAGACTGTCTTTTCTGTGTCTGGTACCCAGTTTCAACTGCACCTGGTACCTAGACCCTTTTCTTTATTCTTTTACTGAGAGCTGTGAGGTAGTTGGTTGTCATAGTAAAACTTTAGCTGACTCCCATTCACTAATCCTTCCTTCCATTTTGCCTTTAACATCTTCATCTGCGTAGCTCCTCCTTATGTGGCATAAGAAATCTCATATGGCCCAAGCTAATGCATTTTGAACTTCCCAGGATGTTTTAGGAACTTACTGTCATATACCAACACTAGATCACCTTGCTTAAAAGCCTTCTTCTTGATGTGCCTATCATGATAGGCCTTTTCTCTTTCCTTTTGTACCTGTTGATGGAATCTTGCAATGAATCTATCTTCCTCAAATTCGACCAACTATGCAAGCCTCTCTTGAAAAGCTCTAGTGTCATCCATAACTGTAAAGGAAACAATTCTTAGGCTTGGTACCAAATATTCCATTTGAACAATAGCTTCAAGACCATATACCAACTTAAAAGGGGTCTGCATGGTTAGCTTCTTGCAAGTGGTTCTATAGGCCCATAACATTGTTGGTACTCTTAAATCCCAATCATCTCTGTTCACACAACAAATATTGGTTAGTGTTGTTTCCAAAATCGTGTTGAATTCTTCAACTGTCCCATTTTCTTGTGGATGGTACGGTGTGCTCTTCTGATGGTGGACTGCAAATTCTTCAGTCGAGGCTTCAACTGTCTTATTGATGAAATGTGTACCTTGATCACTCATAAGGATCTTTGGGCATCCAAACCTGGTTATGATGTCATCAAATATGAAGCATGCAATTGTATTGCACTACAGTCCTTAACAACTCTGGCTTCAACCCATCTGGTCAAGTATTATGTTGCAGTAATGATGTATCTTGCCCCTGTGCGCTTTCCTGGTGGGTTTATAGGTCCAACGAAGTCAATGGCCCATTTCTCGAATGCTTGCAGGTTCAGTTGTGGTGATAATGGAATTTCATCTCTTTTGGATGGCTTCCCAACCCTCTGGCATACATCGCAAGCTTTGGAATAGTCTTTAGCATCTTTGTGTAAGGTAGGCCACCATAGGTCAGCTCTAATAACCTTCTATGCATTGCTTTACCTGCATAGTGTCCTCCTGCGATGCCTTCATGAGCTTCTGCGAGGATCAATGGTTGCTCTGCCTCCATAACACATCTTCTTAGTATCTCATCAGGTCCCATCTTGTATACTTGTCCAGCTATAAGCGAGAAATCTGCAACGCACACCACTAGTTGTTTCTTCTGTATAATGGTATACTCACTGGGTGCCAGTCTTGTTGATAGGAACTGCACTATCTCTACAAAGATGTCATCAATATTTCTAATGGCTAGCATCTGTGCATCCGGTAGTGTATCTTCCAAACTAGTGGGCTCTTCTCCATGTTCCAACCTTGATAAGTGGTCAGGACCCTTGTTCATTCTCCCTGGCTTAACAACAATCTCAAAATCATATTCTTGAAACAAAAAAATTCATCTGCATATTCTCCCCCCAAACACTGTCTTGTTGACTAGGTATTTTAGAACAGAGTGATTAGTAAACATTTTAAAGTGTCCTCCCAACAAGTAGTGGAAAAATTTCTGCAATGCATATGCCATGGCTAATCCCTCTCTTTCAGTAGTGGTATAATTAATCTCAGTTGTGAATAACTTCCTACTAGAAAAAGATAACGAGTGGTCAATGTATCTTGTTCTTGGTTGTGCTAACACACCTCCCAATGCACATGCACATGAAACTGTTTGCTCTAATCTAGGAAAACCAGAATAGGCGCAGTAACCATCTTTTGTTTCAGTGTGTTGAATCTCTGCTGGCATTCTTTTGTCCAAGTAAACTGACAATCCTTCCTCAAAAGCTTCTCCATGGGTGCTGTAATATGAGAATATTCCTTGATGAACTTCCTGTAATAGCCAGTATGTCCCAGTGCAGTGCACAGTTGTTTGACTAAAGTGGGAGGTGGCAAGTCAACTATAATGGAAATTTAAGCTGGATCAACCAACAATCCCTTCTTGACTACAATATGACCTAACAGTACTCCAAATGGTGAGAAGAAGATGCACTTCTTCAGATTCAAAGCAATTTGACACTACCTACATTTATCCAACATTAGTCTTAGACATTCAATGTGATTTTTCAACAAACTAAACACAGTCCAGTCATCAAAATATGCTTCTAGAAATTTATGCAAAAATTCTTTAAACGCTTCGACCACCACCCTGGAGAAGATGGCTGGTGCATTATTCAATCCAAATGGCATGATTGTGTACTGATAAGATCCCCATTCTATGGCAACGTGGTCTTATGGCGATCTTCCTTGGCAATCTGGATTTGATGGTATCTTGAAAATCCATCTGTAAAATAATATACCTCTTGACCTCCCACGTTATCTAACACTTCGTCAGTGAATGGTTCAGGGAAAGAGTCATGCAAGCAAGCATCATTAAGCTTTCTAAGATCTATGCAGATCCTGATCTCACCTGTCTTCTTGTCTTGCACCACCATAGGGCTGATCCACTCTGATTCTTCGACAGGTTCTATAATCCCTGCTTCCAACATCCTATCTAGCTCAATCTTCACTTTCTCCTTGTATTTGGGGTTCAGTCTGTAGGGTCTCTTTTTGACTGGTCTTTCATATAGTTTCAAAGGGATCCTCATCTCACCCATAGGCCCTTTTATTCCCTTCATATCAGTGAAATTAGTCGAAAACAAGTCCTGATACTTGTGCAACAACTCAGTAATATTGTCAATGGTAGCAGCATCCCAATAATATCCGACATTGTCAAGCTTCGGTGTCTCCTCTGTTCCAATATTGACTTTCTTAATCTTGATCGGTTGTCCAATGAATGGTATCTCAACTCTTGGTCTTTCCACATCTCTCTGATCTTCTATTTCTACGATGTTCACCTTCCTCGGATCATCATCTTCATCAGCATTGATGTTATAACAACATTGTAGTTTTTGTAGAGGCACAATCCATTCGTCCTTTTCTTTCTCTAAAGAGGGGCTAAAGGCATCCTTAAGTATTCTCTATCTAACAATCTGTAGTGCTTGATCTACTGAAGGAAATTGAATTTCAAATAGGAATGTAGTTATAAAATTCTGAGTCATACCGTCTCAATCTGTAGTGATGAGGCGCAGCTCTGCTTCGAGATACCAGTTGATAGGCGTCATGTCCAGCATGTTAGTGAATTTGTGCACCCATTGTTCTTGAGGAATGTTGCTCCAAGATCCCTCACATCTTCGCACATGGTCCTTTAGGAAAATTTGACCTGTGTATCGAACTTCACATCCTTCTACTTGTGCTGAGAACCTCGCTGTCATCATGGTATGACACTGTACGCAATCTATAATGTTACTTTTGTGTGCCCCCCACCATCTTGTTGGTGTGTCTTTTAGGGCCTCATCCATGGCCAATCATCTTTGTTGTATTGGTACACTTTCCTCAAAGTCTGACAAGAAGGTTTCTAAAGGATTCAGACCATCAAAGGTGGGTAAGTTGCTTACTGTTGTGCCAATCCAGCGAACTTATCTAGTTAATATATCACATCTTCTTGTAGATACTTCATACATCTAGTTCTGCTAGTTCTCCAGTTATTCTTCCGAGTCTGGTGAGAATACGTTGTCACTTCGCCAGCTTAGATTCCCATCGACTGTAGGATTAATGTAATCCTATTGTCTGGTTGTTAGCTTGTAGATTTTTTTCAGTTCATATGCGTAGTCTTCATCTTTATTGGGCTTTTTGTATTGCTGACCTTCATCAGGATCTAAAGGTGCAATGACCCTAAGGCCATATCTTTTAAAATTCATTCGTATTTTCTTTAAGTCAACAACAGTAGAATTATTGAAGGCCCAGTCAATTCCTAACAGTGTAGGGTAAGGACAGTTGTCATCAACTATTTCAGTTACATCAAAATCTACAAACATTCTTACTTCATCGATGTCCATAGGGACATGTTCCAACCTGACAAAAGGACTTACAGCTTGTTGATTAGCCATCCTAATCTTGATAGGGGAATAGATCAACTTTGGTTTTCCCATCTGTTCCCAGGTTTGCTTCGTCATGACATTGACCTCTGACCCTAAGTCGAGGACCACATAGTCTATCGCATACTCTCCTATTTGAGCATTCAAATGCAATTCCTTATTTATCCCTCTCTTATTACCAATTTGGTGTACTATCGTATTCAGTAAGGGATCTATCTTTCCTATCTCATATTGTCTGATTAAATTTTTTAATTCTTGTATAGTTCTTTCATCTTGAATCAACTTAATACAAGTATGTAAAAATTCCATGAGTTTGCTTACCTCTTTTCCTTCTCTTGGTGAAGCAGAATGATCAAATGCGTGAGGCATACTATACACTCTTACTTCTAGTTTTGTCTTTGATGAAGAACCTTGGTCTCCTCTGAATTATGTTCTTGCTTCCTCAAATATTTGTCTTTCTTTATTTGCATCAAAATTTTGAGTCTTTTCTATAGCTTTCCTAATTCCTGAATCTTTTTTAGTCTTCCCTTGGGTCATTCTATCTTCTCCTATAACAACACCTCCTCTGGTTATAACAGTGACTCTAGGGTATTCTCCATGAGGTTCAGCATAGATTAGTTGCACTTGCGGGTTCTGCTGAGGTCCTCGTCTTTCCTGAAGCTTAGCTAGCAGCACAAGACAATCTTCTATAACATGGTCAAACAAGCTGCAGTACTTGCAAGTGGTACAAGGGTTCTGAAAATCCCTTGCAAGGTGCCCTGGTTGTGCACATTTATAACAAATGATCTATCCTTAGCCTCGACTCATTCCTCCTCCTCATCCTCTTCCTCTGAATCCATCACGAAGGTTGAAGTTTCCTCTTCCTGGAGAGTTGTACTGCGTAGTGTTTCCTTCTTGCTGCACTTCACCTTGAATCTTATATATGTCTCTTGATCTTTCATGCATGAGATCATAATCCCTACAATCCCTATCATCATGTCCTATGGACTTACAAAATGTACAGCTCAAATTTGTAGGTGTATGAACATACTTTTTCATATAATATCACTCACCCGTACGATGTATGTTTCTACATACCTCGCACCAGGGTAACGTGACTTGCTTCAAGGTGCTCGGGGCTCTAGAAGCCAAGTATTCATTGAATAGAGGGAAGTGCTCCTTGTCATGGCCTTCTGATATGCATCTGGCACACCATATGTCTTCTCTTTTATCTTTTCCCTTGTCTTTCTTCATATCTTTGACTTGCAAAGACAAACTAGTCAGTTGACTCAAGATTTGTCTCATTCCTGAGTTGTATTATCCCATGGGGAATGATTCAATCTTCATAATGATATCCAATGCCTCTACCTGTGAAGAAATCTTCTGTTGCATCAGAGGGACTTTGATGTGTGGTAAGAGGGCAGCAATGAACCATTCCTTGTTCTTCTCATCTAGGATCTGAAAGGTCAATCTGCCTGTTAAGGTCTTGAATCTCTGATTGAACTCCCAAACTGGTTCGGCTACCTTCTGCTTGATCTCCTTCAGTTCTGTAATACATTGGGATTCTAACTTAGGTTTCTTAAACTCTACAATCAACACATTCTTGATCTCATCTAGTGGCTTAGGCTGTGTAAGTCCTTGGATAAGCTTCATGTACCAGCTCAGTGCGCAATCCCTTAGAGTGGTACTAAACTGGGTTCTTTTGATAGCTTTGTTGGTGACATTTTTAATATTCCATACGGCTTCACATAAGAACCAGTGTTGGTCAGGATCTTTAGATCCATCTCCCCTAAATATAGGAAGCCTCATCTCATCTGCCATAGATCTTCCTAGGGTTATTGATTGAATATGTGGCAGACTACTATTAACAGTGCTCTAGACACTCTAGTGACTGGGATTACTCTAGTTTCTTAATATTGAATCAACAAGAAGGATAACTGATATGAAAATGATAAAGGTTTGTATTCTTGAAAATATTTTCAAGTTTTAATTCAAGTGTTCTTATGCAAAAGGATCAATTTGAAAACACAACTTTTATAGAAATTACACATTCAAGATGCATATAATAAGAAACAAATAACAATGAACAAAAAACACTTAACACAACAAATGATAAAGGAGTTCACCCCTCTCTTGGGCTACATCTCCTGGTCTAGCTTCCAATGGATCTTTTGTATTATTTTCTAAAAGTGCTAAAATATGTGCCTTACAATGCTCAAAATTCCAAATAGATGGATCCAATGGCTTCAAAACATCCAAAACCCCTAGCTAGGATTTTTTGGCACCTGGTTTGGCCAATAATTGAAGAAGATAGGCTTCCTAGAAGTTCCCCTTCAAACTTGCTATCTCTAGATCACCCAAATGCACCTCTGCCTCCTCAACCTAGCCTCTGCACTCATATTTGTGTTAAAACCTAACACTGGGCACAACCGCAAAATGGTGTGAACTGTAGGATGGTTAGGGCATGCCTAGCCCCTAACCGCCAAAACCATGGACATATGGGTCACCATGTGACTGCACCCACACATAACAAAGGGCCAAGGTTTAAAACACATGGTAATGCTCCAAGTTTCAAGCGCGGAGGGTTTGAATGCATGTGCACACGGCAGTGGTTATATGGTAGTTATATATGTGACCAGGGGTCGGGGCTTAGCCCCGGCCCGGACCGCGCCCCACTCAACACTTAATTCAATTCAAATAATTTTTAAACCATTTATATGTTAAGAACCATGGGTGGGCGTGTCGGTTGGGAAGCCCTTCCCAAAGCTCTTCCCCTTGCCCGGAGGTCGCAGGGTCAAGTCTTGCCAACTACAAAAGTTTTATACCATTGTCCAGGTGACACGTGGCGGCCCTTGCTTGGGCCATGTGTCACCAATCCATTCACCATCAAGATGACACATGTCAAGAAATGATTCATCCAGAAAACTACCAACCAACACCTGCCATGTGTCGCATGGCCCTGCCAACTCAACATCTTCCACATGTCATATGGCCTTGCCACATCAGCATCCGTACGGACTGTACAGTCAGCACATTTTTTTTTTTTCCTGTTTGACGCGCTATCTCACTCATCCAATGTCCGTTTGAACTCAAACAAGTTGTGTTGGGTTCATGACGACGAGGCCTACATAGCCATTTGATTTGAAGCGATTCCAAGCAATTTGAATTTTGAGCAAAATTTGATCCCCTGGATCAATAACAGTACTTACTTTGATGGTCTGCACAGTTTCTGAGGTTTTAGGTTATCCTCGGTGAAGCTATTCATCTTTTCTTTCCTCTACCCTAGCGGGCTCTGAATGTTCTTCATTTGTTAGTTCTCCTTCTTCTCCACTGTAGAAACCCTCCTCCCCATATTTCGGCTTAAACAAGTTCACAAGGTGAACTTCTCAGAACACTCTCCCACTGCGCATATGTCCAGCTTCTGTGTCACTATTGTTGTCCAAACTTTTGAACATTAGCCTCTTCAGATTCAACTGATCTATTGTATCTTCATGATGTTCTTCTCATGCAATAGCATCTTGATTCTCAGCTTTAGAAAAAGCAAAAATTTCCCTCTGGGTTCCTTAAAGAAATATCTCTTGGCTTGGTTGTATGACTCTACTCTATCAACAACAAACTTTGTGATGTACCCTCCAATGGTACTATCAAACCAATGATCTACTACTCATGATATGGTGTTATCAACTCTCTTGACCTTCTTGATCAACTCCGATGTCCAAACCACAGGAGGTCTAGATCGGATCTTGAACTGGGTATCTTCTAATCTAGCTAGCCACTCATATAGATCATGATGGATTCCTTCAAAGAATATCTCGTGTATATCAATAAAAATATATCTTCCTAACCAATCCTCTATACTCAGATTAGGGTTTTTGTTCTAGGCTTCAGCGAAGTCCTTTTCTTGATCCTCTATCCACTCCTGAATCCATGTATTTGATGGAAACCACCTTGACATTCCCTCAAGAGGATTCCTGTCCCAGCAACATAACCATTTGTTGGCACAGGGGAAGACCCAGGGTTCAACGCTACAATAGCACACCAACAAAACCCTAACTACCAACCCTTTCGGCAACACCTGTGAAGCAGATGAAGTCTCACCCGAGGTAGAGGTAGGGGTGGTTGCAGGACTCAAGTGTCTACAACCTTAGCTGGGACACAGATCTATGATTATAACACTTTAACAAAGAGCTTAGCACCGTCATTTCCACAATATGCAATCAATAACCACTTCGTTGATAAAACATAGCTTCATAAGATTTACACATATCTAATACATTAAGCACTTAGCATCAACAGATAGGTGAGATCTAGAATATCAAGCACTTAGAAATCTCATATATATCAGATCTAACATCCTATACATCATTAGCATTGATCATAAGTAGATCTATCTAATCATACCAAGCACTTAGCAAAAGAATACATAAACACATCAAGGTAAGCACAAAGCATGACAACACAGTGTTTATGTGGTTCACCCCCACCCTGGGGTTATGTCCACCAAATCTTCTTCTTTATAGTCTTCAGTCAATTGGTTATAGTACAGAGCCTCAAAACCCTTACTCCACACATGACAGAGGATCTGTATAGCTTGCTAGATCCCTCTTCCTTGCATTATAGCACTAAGCCTTCTATCATATAGCATAGGGACTTGCACTCAGCTCTACAAGAATTACACAGAATGTACAAAGCCTTGATCACACAGATCCAACCCTTGGCACTTATCCTACATCACATAGATATATCATCCAACTCCTTCTTACATTGCCTATCCTTCTATTTATACATACAAAATAGGCCTAAACATGGGTAAACCCATGGGTCGACATCCCAATCCCATTACATATTCCCAAAAACCCAATAAGGTACCAGAAGTGGTATGAGATCCCGTGATATCCGCTTCGTTCTGCACTCCTTCTTTGACAGGTTGTTGAAGTCCCAAAATAGGTCATCATTTCCAAGAAATTCCCAAAACTTAGTCAAGGGCCAACAGACCCCCAACACTCACCTGTGACTCATCCCGAGTCACTTTGGTCTGAGAAATTCTGCCTCGAATGCCCCAAGCTTGGCTCAAGCTACTTCGACTTGCTTCTTTTTTGTGGCCTCTTATTTAGTGTTGTGATGATGGGAGAATACATCTCAGCATAAAGTCCCATTTGTGGTTGAACTGCCACATCACAGTCGATCCGACATTGATCAATCAGATCACAGGGCTAAGCATGCAAGGCCCTGACCCACGGGATTTATACCCTGGAAAGACCATTAATCGCGCTCTTGTCTAGAGGATAAAGGATACTTACGGAGATGTAGATAAGGAAATGTGAGGCTAAAAGGTAGCCTCTATCTAGAGTGGCACAATGCACCTAGCCTATCAACTGATAGCAGGGAAATTAGTTCGCAAGAACCAACCCACCCAAGTAACCGAATTTGTAGTCGACCTCGTGGGGAAGTGCGCGAAGGGCCTACACATGAATTGGGTGAAGTACTTGGTGAACTAGTTAGAACTGGACTGGAGGGAAGAACAAGACCAAGGATACAAGTTCCACTTCAGTTGGCTTCTCATCCTAATCACTTTCATTTCATGGGAGATGCTGGAAGGTGCAACCTTCCTAGACATCGAGTCCTTTGAACCTATGGTCGTGAAGTTTAGTACACTGTGGTACTCCAGTGACATTAAAAAGAAGTGGCAATCAAATTCGATGTTCCACACATATTACAACCAACTGAAGACTGCCATCTAGTCACCACCTTGTATAACCCCAAACACACTCCACAGGTTCATGCCATTGATGAAATTCAACGTGGACCGCCATTTCATCTATATCACAGCACACGCTGATGAGCATAAACAACAGCTTCAGTCATACTACAAGATGACGGAGGAACAATTAGAAGAGATTACTAAGGAATGGTCGATGGACCTCCTCATCCCAGCAGACCCCGCAGAGCTATCGGATATTGATAGTCCAAAAGTAGCACATGATACACCTAGACCAATCAAGACAAAGAAACATGAGGATGCCCAAGATGTCCATGGTACCTCGGTGAAGATTGCTTCTATATCACCTAATAAAGGAGGTGATGGCAAAGAGATAGAGAGTACATAAGTGGAACAGAAGAAACAGGAGGTTACAGTGCCTAGAAATGAGGAGGACCCCTTGAAGAAAAAGAAGGTTTCCCCTCCGAAACCTTCCTCAAGGAAGAAATCAAAAGCAACTAGCACTAAGTTTGAGACCACCCTCACCTCATATGACTTCGACTTCATCATCACAAAATTGAACAAGAGGCCACATCAAAGAAACAAGTCGAAGAAGCTTGAGCCAAGCTCGAGGCATTTGAGGTAGAATTGTTCAGACCAGAGTGACTCAGGACGAGTCGCAGGTGAGTGTTGAGGGCTTGTTGGCCCTTGACCAAGTTTTGGGAATTTCTTGGTCATGATGACCTATTTTGGGACTTCAACAGCCTGTCAAAGAAGGAGCGCATAACGAAGCGGAGATCATGGGATCTTGGCCCACTTTTGTGACCTTTTTGGGTTTTTGGGAATATGTAATGGGATTGGGATGTCGTCCCATGGGTTTACCCATGTTTAGGCCTATTTTGTATGTATAAATAGAAGAATAGGCAATGTAAGAAGGAGTCGGATGATATATCTATGTGATGTAAGCTAAGTGCCAAGGGTTGGATCTATGTGATCAAGGCTTTGTGCATTATGTGTAAGACTTGTAGAGATGAGTGCAAGTCCCTATGTGATACAATAGGAGGCTTAGTGTTGTAACGAAAGGAAGAGGGATCTAGCGAGCTGCGTAGAACCTCTGTCATGTGTGGAGTAAGGGTTTTAAGGCTCTGTTCTATAACCGATTGACTGAATACTATAACGAATAATATTTGGTGGACATAGCCCCAGGGTGGGGGTGAACCACATAAACACTGTGTTGTCTTGCTTTGTGCTTACCTTGATGTGTTTATGTCTTTTTTTTCTAAGTGCTTGGGATGATTAGATAGATCTACTTATGATCAATTCTAATGATGCGTAGGATGTTAGATCTGATATATATGAGCCTGCTAAGTGCCTGAACTGCTATATATGACCTATCTATTGATGCTAAGTGCTTAATGTATTAGATATGTTTAAATCTTGTGAAGCTCTATTTTATCAGTGAAGTGGTTATTGATTTCATATTGTGGAACTGATGGTGCTAAGTGCTCTATTAAAGTGTTATAATCACATATATGTTTCCCAGCTAAGGTTGCAGACACTTGAGTCCTTCAACCACCCATGCCTCTACCTCGGGTGATACTTCATTTGCTTCGTAGGTGTTGCCGAAAGGGCCGATAGTTATGGTTTTTTTTGGTGTGCTCTTGTAGCGTTGAACCCTGGGTATGCCCCTGTGCCAACAATACTTAAGAAAGAAGGCTCTTGGTGCATGTTTCCTGACTTCCATGTCCTCAAAAAACTCACCATCAAAAAAACATTTCTCATTCCCGTCATTGATGATCTCTTGGATGAATTGAGTGGTGCCCAGTTCTTTACAAAACTTGATTTGTGCTCTGGCTACCACCATATACGTATGCAATAGGCAGACATTCCTAAGACTGAATTTCGAGCTCATGAAGGCCACTATGAGTTTTTGGTCGTTCCCTTTGTCTTTTGTAATGCTCCTTCCACTTTCCAAAGCCTCATGAATCAGGTCTTCCATTCTTTTCTCCGTCATTTTGTCTTAGTTCAATTTGATGATATTCTCATCTATAGTAAAACCTAGACAAACCATCTTGCTCATGTGGATCGAGTTTTACATATAATCTCTCAACACTAAATTTTCCTCAAAAAATATAAATGTTCTTTTAGAGCCTCAGAAGTCAAGTACTTGGGTCATATTGTTGGCAAGGCATGTGTTAAGGTGGATCCTAAGAAGATTGAATCTATGCAGGATTGGCCTCATCCCAAGACTATCAAAATCTTGCATGGTTTTCTGGGTTTAATAAGCTATTATCATAAGTTTGTTAAGAATTATGGAAATATTCTAGCGCATCTCACTTCTCTCCTTAAAAATAATTCTTTCACTTGGACTCTAGTAGAATATCAAGCCTTTCAAGCCTTGAAGGTGGCTATGTGCACCACTTTGGTCCTGGCCCTTCCTGATTTCACAAAGACCTTTGTTGTGAAATGTGGTACTTCTGGGAGAGGAATTGGAGAAGACCTTATGCAAGATGGAAGTCCTTTGGCCTTTACCAACAAATAATTGTTAAAGTGACATGTGGGCCAATCAATATATGAAAAAGAAATGTAGGCTATTCTGCATGCAATGGATCTCCAACACCCTTATCCATTGGGGAAACACTTCCAAATTAAGACAGATCATCAAAGCCCCAAGTATTTTCTAAAGAAACAACCTTCCTCCCCAAAGCAACAAAAATGAGTGACTAATCTCTTTGGATATGATTATGAGATCATTTACAAGGAAGGAAAATAAAATGTGGTTGTTGACGCTATTTCCAGAAAATATGAAGATGAAGGGTCCCCTTTTTCTCTCTCCTTCATTGTACCAGATTGGATCCAAGATGTTCACCAGGAATGGCTACAAGATCCCAAAATTTTGCATCTGATCCAACAATTGCAAGCCAAATATTCAGTTTCCCCCGGGTACTCTTGGCATAATGATGAGCTTCACTACAAAGGATGTTTGTATTTAAGTAAAAAGTCATACCTTAAATCCATGGTGCTTTCTGAGATTCATGATACACCCATAGCTAGGCACTCAGGGTTTACTAAAACATATGATAGGGTCAAACATTCATTTTTCTAGGATGATATGAAACAATATGTTCACACTTTTGTGGAAAAATGTGATATTTGTCAATGCAACGAGGGTGAACCCGTCAAATATCTTGGCACACTACAACTGATTCTGATTTCCCCTGCTATTTGGAGGGACATATCTATGGATTTTATTGTTGGATTACCTAAATCGGGAAATAAGTCATCCATCATGGTGGTCATTGATCGCCTTTCCAAGTATGAACATTTCTATGCTCTTCAACACCCATTTACCGCCTCCACTATGGCTCAACTTTTCATGGATTGTGTCTTCAAGATTCATGGTATGCCTCATTCTATTGTTTATGATTGATATCCCACTTTCACAATTAATTTTTTGCAAGAATTGTTTAGACTACAGGGCACCCAATTGCATCTAAGCATAGCCCATCATCCCTAGACTGATGGTCAAACTAAAGTTGTCAACAAGTGTTTGGAAACATATTTGAGGTGTTTTGAATCTGAAAGGACAAATCAGTGGGATCAATGGTTACCACTAGATGACTGGTGGTACAACACTTCTTACCATATAGTTACTCTCATGACTCCTTTTGAAGCAGTATATGGACAAAATCCCCCTTCATTTCTATCATACATTCCAGTTGTCTCAAAGGTCTAGGCGGTTGACCTAACGGTGATAGTTCTAGAGGATATTCTCCATACCCTTAAAGAGAATTTGGTCATGGCTCAGAATTGTATGAAGCAACAAGAAGATCAAGGTCACTCAAAACATTAATTTGTTGAAGGATACCAAGTGTTTCTTCGACTGCAACCTTATAAGAAAACTTCACTCAAGGCCAACCATTGTCAAAAACTGGTGCCAAAATTTTATGGTCCTTATACAGTTCTCAAGCGAGTGGGACAGGTGGCCTATCAGTTAACTTTTCCAAATCAATCTAATATCCATCATGTTTTTCATGTCTCCTAATTAAAGAAGGTGATTGGAAATAAGTGTCAAACTCAAACGAACCTTCCCGAGTTGGATGAAGAAGGTTCCATCTTGTTGTAGCCAAAAGCATTTTTGGACCAATGTGAGCGTTGTCTTTGGCATCGCACCATCAAGGAAGTGTTAGTTTAGTGGAAAGATACAACACCAGTCGATGCCAATTGGGAGCCAACTATCATTATGCAACAATTTCCCCATGTCAAGCCTTGAGGAAAAGGTTGTTTTTAGGGGGGAGGGCATGTTAGGGACTGTTATCACTGAAATTTCATCCGCAAATGGTTACAAGAATAAAACATCGTCAAACAGTTATGAGGTCACCCATGGACCAAAATTACCACAAAATCATTTCCAAAAGGTCCAAAAATATACAACCAGTGATAAAATTAAGGTGCATTATGACTACACAGGGCGCGCGCGCACATGCGCAATCCAGAAACACAAGAAAAGCACACATGCGCACAATGTGCAAATGTGGTTGCTAAAAGCCGCACACATCTGAGAATGACGCATTTATGAGATTGATTGGCCTCCCACCCACTTCTGGTTCATCTTCCAAGTTGATTTGACACCCAAATATCGGCTCCATCTGACTGGGTGGCTGGTCAAAGACCTAATAATGCCCTAAATAACCTCTTTTCACACTACAAGTTGGTTGCACAATACCTCAAATAGGTTCTATAAAACAAGGCCATGGGTGCACTTAATTTTCAAGGAATTCATTAGCAAAGTTATGTTGTTTCTATTCTCTTGAGGAATCCTCTATTCTCATCAAGAGTATACTAGCACCATTACATTGGGAAATCCATCTCACCTCTTGAGTGGATTAGCTTGGGATTCTTTCACCATTTCATTCAAAGTTATAAGAAGAGCTTAGTTGTGGGGGTCCAAGAGCCCTCCCTTGGAGGAAGAAGGGACCCATAGTCCTCTTTCTTCTTGGTGTTTTCTTTCACTAATATAATCCTTGCCATTGGTGACATGAGTCTTATTGATTTTTTGTTCTTATGTCCTTATACTCAATAGTTTAGTTGTTCTTTTATTTCTTAGTTTAAATTCATAGTTGTTCTTTTATGTTTCTTTCTCTAACCCTTTTCCTTTACAGTTGTCTTTTTTAGCTAACCCAACTAAGCTTGTAAGCACCTCTGTTTTGCTCATCTAGGTGGCGAAAGAGGTGCAACATATTGGCAACTCCACTTGGGAAAGGTATCAATTTCCTACCCCATTTGGGTTTTTATAGCTCTTCTTTTGGTTTATTTAACCTGCAGGTACCTTAACTAGACCAAGCTGACCTGCAAAACATCCAATTCAAAGTTGAATTGAGAATATTCCATCCAGAATTTTCTTCATAGTCGTGTGTCAGTTGTGCATGGGTTTATTGGCCCGCAGTCGCGCGTCGTGCGTACGTGCACCAAAATCACAGTGTTGTTCTGTGCACCTGCACCCAAAATCCTGTTTCAGTCTCTACACCTATGCCCAAAAGCATGTTTCGGTCTGCGCACAGGCACTTAGTGTGCCTCTATCTACTCTGAGACCCGTGCATCTGTGCAGAAAAATACACATTGTAAGGTTTTTTTTGATTTGGGTAAGGTCCCTAGCCTTCTTAAAAGTGATTTCATGCATATTGTAATCTGCACCACACTTAGTTCCCTTTTCATATAAAGGGATTAGTCAAAACATATAGGAACTTAGGGGGTTTAAAATCATTATTTCCTCTTTTTTCTTTCATTTCGCCACATGGATGGCTTGCTTTGACTAAAAGGATAAGTTGGAATCATTTGTAATCACATAAAACTTGCATTGAGACTAGAAGTTGGATAAGAATTGCTTAGTATGCTCTTCTCTTGCACTTCCAAGTGACCTTGAGAATCAGAAAAAGATTGTAGGGCAATTTCATCTCCCTTAAAAAGACTAAAACTTTTAGGAGAGGACAACAACCCTCCTCGGGACTCCTCTTAGTTTACTTTTCAAACACATCTTAAGATTGTAACGGGCCCATACATGCCCACATGCTACAAATATAGGATAGTGTTGAAATTTACTTTCTTAGATTAAAACACTAGGGAAGTTTAAAGGTTTTGTAATAGGCCCATACATGCCCACATGATCACAATCTAGGATAGTTTCAAATCTTTTCTTAGATTAAATCACAATAGGGAGTTAAAGGAATAGTAAAGGACCCACATGTCCACATGCTAGTTTCCTAGGGACTTTTGAATTACGCAAGGATGTACCAAAGGCATTTAGTTAATTAGGTAATCAACACTTGTAAGGACCAAGCTAATTCCACATGCAGCAAGGTGACACCTAATTCATTAAAACATTGGCACACTTTCACTCATTCACACACAAAGGTCACTTATCACTCACATAGATTTCTTCTCGAAACATGGAGGTGAAAGTAAGTTTCCTCCAAAGGGATTCCGAAACACCCCACCCTTTTCTTGATGAAACTATCCACTCCCATTTAATTTCAGCAAGGTTGGTTCACACCCCCAATCTCTCAAACAACTACATCTAATTTTTTTTCTAAAAACTCACTAAGTTTTCCTCCACAGGAGGTGCCAAAAGAATTTTTTTAGTCTAGGTAGGATTTCGAGGATAGGCATCCAAATAACTCCCCATTATCTGGTTCTCACATTGTCAACACAATAGAAGTTGTCAAATAGTGAAGTAAAAATCCTCCAAGTCAAGTGTTCCTAACACCATAACGCAGAGAGATACCCGTGAAGGGTTGAAGGCCGAGGTCTGGTTTTTCTGTGCGTCCCCACTTGAGGCACCCACCTCTTGGATGGGATCCAACCCATGACCCATTTCTTAGGCCAAAAATCTAAATGCCACACTTTGACCAAGGTACCTAGTGACCAAATTTTAGGACATCTGCCTAAGTGGAAATTGTGGGCTGCAGTTGCACCTTGATCAGATTTTGTGTGGCTATTGGGAAATATCATCAATTATTTTGGGATATGCCCCCTTTACCCCTCATTATAACTGATTATTGCATCCTTCACTAGTTTCTCTTCCAGTGACTTCAGACCCTACTGTTGAGTACTACTGGAAGGTCTAATGCTATTTGAGAGGAAGGACGTTACGTATTTTAGGACACGAGCATTTGTTTTCTTTGTTCCCCCACACGGAAAAAACCCACTTATCCACATATATGCTTATTTTTCACAATACTTTATGTATGATGCACTTCTGATTACATTTTGATTTGGATATATATATTGTCAAGTTCAAAATTTGCAACAAAGGCTCTTGTTTATTTATTACTCTCACCATAATTTGCACACATCCACTCAACTAGTCGGACATCATAGGGGACCCACAAAACCCCCATCCTTCCAGACACTTGCTAAACCTCCCTCCTATTCTAGGGGAAGTTCCTAGTCTTGCCAACTCATCGACACCACCTTCACACACTCCAGTGAGTTCCATTGTCCTAGGATCAGCTTTGCTTGGTTCCACATTACTTGGGTCCACTTTTCAAGGGCCTCCATCCACTCGCTCTCCTTTACACGGAAGCGGGGGGACAACTTCCTCTCGAGGGGGAAGTACCAACCCACCTAGCCCCCCTCAAGTGTCAGGTTTACAGAACACTAACACCATGGCTGGAACTAATCCTCTGCCCCCACTACAGATGCCATATTTTTCCTCTCTTAACATACCAGATCTAAGAAAACTCACAAATGATCCTATATTACATGACCCCACATGGCCTGCGATGCCTACCAAACTACCTTCAAACATCCCCAAGTTTGAAGGAAAGGCAGGAGATGACCCTGCCAACCATGTCATGACTTTCCACTTATGGTGCTCTTCCAATAGCATTATGGATGATTCCATTCGACTACGATTATTTCAACGCACACTCACTGGCCCATTAGACAAATGGTATGTAGACGAAAAATCGGGATCCCATGTGACTTTCGAGTCCTTGACCAAAGCATTTTTGACCTTCTTCCAATTACTAATCCACCATGACAATGGTCTTGAACTACTCTCTAATTTCAATCAAACCTCAGCCACACATATCGTTGATCACATTCATGAGTGGCATAGACGACGTAGTTTGTGCAAAGCTGAAACCACCAAACAACAGTGTCTTGGCTGGTTTCTCAAATCACTTGTCTCTCTCCTCGGTAAATATGTAGCTTCCACCTTCCCTCAATCAGAAGAAGAAGCCATTAGTAAGGCTCAACAATACGACCTCATCTATTCCCAATCAGGGTACTTATAGACAATACTTCCTAATCTCCCAAAACCCGTACCATTCGGTCAAGACAAACCCAGGATGTCTCACTCAACAGACAGATTGATTGGTAATACAATGCACCATAGTCCACAACCCCAACAACCACCAATGTATGGCACACCTTAATATCCGCCGGCATATGGGGGAACCTCTTATTACCCCCCACCCCCTTATCAACAACCATACCCTGCTGCTATTCCTCCACCCATCAATGGGCCACCGCCGACACCCCCAATACACCCACCTATCCAAACAAGTTCTGGTACTCCCTCTACCTCATCTTATACTCTAAGTACTAGTGAAAGCGCCATGCCTTCCTATGTACCTTACAGATCGTTACCCCCACAGAATCTTTACTTTCCATTCCCTAATCCTCCACAACCCATGGCTCCCCCACACCCTCACGCTGGGGTGAATTTTGTTCAACCCTCTCCCCTTAAGCAATATCAAAATTTCGAACAGCTGAATACAGAAAATTTGACCCATCAGTCGAATAATGCCAAAAAGAAAGGGAAAAACAGGAAAAATAACAACCCAGGTCAAGGCAGGAATCACCCCTAATAGAACCAACCTACTGGGGCAACTAGAATCAAGGGAATCAGAACCCCCAAGGGGGAAATAACAACAAGCGTCAAGGGAGAAATAAAAATACTATTAAAACCACCTTCCTTTGTGCCCTTTGCAGTGAGTTCAGTCATTATACTCACCATTGTCCCCAAATCGTTGATTTTAAACAGCTAAAAGACTCAGGCAGTCTACCACATCCTCCAGCACTGCCTGCCCCTTTGCAGGCCCCACAACAATACGTGCAACAACCCCCCCAGTCATGCTGCAAAACCCCATTCCACACCAAGGCGTGATGAACACCCACCAAGAGATGTAGCCTACCCCACCACAGTTGGGATAGTACCTCAATCCAAACAATCCCATAGATTGTACTATCCTCCTCACCAATGAGGAAGAAATCCTTCTGCAAACACATAGTCGTCAATACCATGTACCTGTTGAGTCCCCTCCCATTCCCCCAGAAACAATCCCAACACCAATGGGACCCCCGTTGGTGATTCCTCGCCCTAATGCCAAAACAACTCTTTGCATCCCTCGCATCCCATTACGTAGGAATGTCCACAACCCACAGGCTAGGGCAGCTCATAATTACAGTTTAGTGGATGGCTTAGCACAATCCCCGGCTGCCATGTCAGTCTTAGAAGTCCTTCAAACTTGTCCCGCTCAGCGGAAATCATTACTTACTGCCTTGGGGGAAGTCGACCTCGTGGATACTCGACTCATCACATTTGATCTCGACATCGGAGAACCTCGCCTCCCAGCTCTAATCGCTTTTCAAATCCCAGTGAAAATTTGGAACAGTACAATTCATTGGTGCATAATCGATGAAGGTGCATCCACATGCATTATGTCCAAGTCTGTATGGCAGAAACTTGGTTCCCCTGAACTCATACTATCTTCCATTACCTTAAGAGCTTATGATGGATGACCATATTCTCCCGAAGGGATCTTCCAAAATGTCCCTGTATAACTCGGGGGCAAGACCACTCTCATCGACATTGAAGTTATCGATTCCCCACTCGATTATAATATCTTATTTAGTTCTAGCTACATGTACGCTATGAAGGCAATTGCCTCTTCTGTCTTTCGAACAATGATGTTCCCCCATAACGGGAAGATCATTACCATTGACCAAGTCTCACATTATGAGCCTAACCCTTCTGCCAACATCGATAACATTCTCCCTCTCATCCACACAAGTCATGATGCATACCCACTCATCAAAATGGGTCCTGAAATTTTCAAAGACCCATCATTATTAGCAACTTACCATGGTTCACCACCACTCCTTCATCCTTCCAATCAATTATGTGTTGTATCATCCAACGAAACTAACATAGAGGATACCCTTCCTCCTAGGGAGGCTTCTATCATATCTGATGTCCCACTAGTCCTAGAGCTCCCCCCTCATGAGCCTCCTGCAAACTCGTCAACTCCACCAGTTCATGATTTCACCTCTCCCCAAGCCATTACTCAAATCCCCTTCTTCTACCCTCCACCTGGCGTACAAGATTTCCAAGTAGCCACAATGCTTACCCTCCCTAATATGGTGTTGGCAATTCCAGTTTGGTATTTACATCCACCAGAGATGGTTCCTCAACCATCCCTTCCCCCCAAAATGGAAGGAATCCCAATGATGATTCCCATACTCACTCCCACCATACCCTCTACACCCCCACTCACTAACCTCCCTACCACCGCTGGGGGCAGGCGAAAGAAGAAGGATCCCACAGCTCCACTTCCCCCACGCGTCCAAACTCCTTGCGCGTTATGTGATAAAGATGGACACTCAACCAACAAATGCCCATCTCTACCCGAGTTATGTAACCTAATTCCACTCAATCAGACACCATCACCACCCACTACTGTAGCAAGTACTGTCGCTACCTCCCCTAACTCAAGTAGCGAAGGGATGCGAACCAAATTCTCTTGCACTATATGTTCAGAATATGGCCATTATACACACCATTGCCCAATGCTACCTCAGCTCTGACAGACGTTATGCCAAAGCTTCCAGAACGAATCCAATCCAACTCCATCATCCCTACCAAACATCATTGACATCCATTATGTCACAACTTTAGTCAATGAACGTATGAGATGCCCTTGCTCTCCATGTGAATCCTTAGATCATTTTACATATCAATGTCCTATGATCGTTGAATACAGGCAACGCCAAATGACCTTGATTCAAACCCCTGTACCCCCTATAGAATCGATGGTTGACCTTACATCACCACTTGAGATTCTTCATATCATTTCTCCTGAACCAGAGGAACTTCCTATTCCTCCATGGTTCTTGGATGACTTATCCGAGGATTTACCCCCAAATCCCCCCAATTCTCCCGTTCATTTCCCTACAAAAATTTTACATCCAACTACCACTGGTACCCCTCACTAGTACCTCAATATTTGGTTTATGTCGAGTGAACCATCGCAATCTCATTGCATTGTTCCCCCTGCTTCTTCATCAACAAAGGACAACCACACATGATAGTCACCGATATCACTCTTTATGATCCCTTGTATTCCCACCAATTCCACTGTGATGAGGACATACTCGAAGAGTTAAACACCCCCGACTAGCCATGCAATGCGCTACACCACAGAGCACTCTTTTTTCCATAGGAAGCCTCCACGCCTCCTAACCAACACCCCTTATACGCAGTCGAAACCAATGATTTTATCCCATCAAGGAAAATTGACTGGTTCAACAACCCCATTCCTACCCCTGATTCTTTTGAAGAAGGAAACATGGCCAACATTTCCCCGACCATCAAAATCGATATTTCCATAAAAAATGGAGCCGTCGAGGAAATCACCATTGGCGTCGCATGCACTCCTCAAGAAATCACTGCCTATAAAGCCCTCTTCCAAGAATATCGAGATATTTTTTCCTAGTCATACACAAAGATGCCTAGCCTTGATCCCTCTATTGTCAAATATTGCATCGACACCTGGCCTGACATTACACCAGTTCGTAAAAAACAATGACCTCTACACCCATCCAAAGAAGCGGCCATTAAAGTTGAGATTGACAAATTACGCGCGACTGGGTTCATCTACCCCATCGCCGATACCTCATGGGTTTCCAACCCTGTACCCATTAACAAAAAACAAAGCACTATCCGCGTCTGCACAAACTTTCACAATCTCAATCACGCATGTCCCAAAGACAACTTTCCAGAGCCTTTCATCGATCAAATTATTGATGACTACGCAGGCCACGAGGCTCTATCCTTCATGGAAGGTTTCTCTGGTTATAATCAAATCCAAATCCACCCAGCCGATCAATACAAAACTGCATTCACCACCCCTTGGGGTACTTTTGCATATCGTGTCGTGCCTTTTTGCCTAAAAGAATGCTAGTGCAACTTTCCAATGGGCTATGACATACATTTTTCATGATTTGGCTCATATCATCCTTGCATACTTAGATGATCTCACAGCTCGATCCAAAAAATGCACCCAACATCTTGATGATTTACGGATCATCTTCCAACGATGTCATCAGTACAACATCCGCTTGAACCCCCTCAAGTGCATGTTTTGCGTCACTGCAGGGAACCTCCTCAGATTCATCATTTCCAAAAGTGGTATTACTAAGGACCCCCTTAAAGTCCAAGCCATCACAGAAATTTTGCACCCCTGAAATTGATGTCAACTCCAAAACCTACAAGGAAAAGCTAACTTCCTACGGTGATTTGTCCTAGACTATGCCACTCGAGCACATGGTTTCCTTCGCTTACTACGCCATGAAATCCCATTTCACTGGGATGAACATGCCCAAAAAGCATTTGACGATCTTAAAATGACGTTGTCTAACACCCCTTTAATCAGTTCACCCGACTATAATCGCGACTATATCCTCTACATATCAACATCAGTTGTCTCTGTAGTAGAAGTTCTCATTCAACTCAGCGATGATGATTGTGAGCATGTCATTTACTATGTTAGTAAAAACCTCTTAGGGCCACCCTTGAAGTATAAGCATGAAGAGAAACTAGCCCTTGCAGTCACCCTCGCAGTCCAAAAACTGCGTCATTACATTCTGCTTCGCACGACTAAAGTCATCACAGATTCCAACACTATGCAATACTTTCTCAGTCGTCGATAAGTTAATGGCAAATTTGTTCGATGGATCATTATCCTTCAAGAGTACGATCTCAAATTTTCAACACCCAAGAGCAAGAAAGCTCTCATCCTTGCCGAACTTTGTTGGGTATGTGTTCGAGCCGACATATTTTCGTCGGGCCGACATATTTCTGGGCCGACATATTTTCGTCGGGCCAACATATTTCCGGGACGACATATTACCGGGACCAGATGATATTAGGTGGTTTTCGGCACATGGTTTTTTGCCAATGGTTTTCTAGTTCCGGTTAAGGAATTAGGGTTTTGGACTAATCCAGGTCATTGGGTTAGGGTTTTGGATGCCGCTGGCTCCT
>SNQJ01S0018948.1:38775-50840 GCA_010110895.2 Picea sitchensis
AATATCCCATGAGAAATGCATACTAATTTTCAGTTGGTTTTAGACAAACATCACCAAGTATTAGAAACACCCCATGTATTATTGATCCAGGAGGCTCCCCAGGCTCAGAAAATGCTCAAAAATGAAAAGTCTCATAATTGAATGAAACCAATTTCATTGTGACCATCTCGTCACGCTGATTCTAACCATATATTTACTTTCTCAAACGGGCTCCGTATGCGAGAGTTATCACACTCTGACTGTTTTCTCAAACAACTAAAAAGTCAAAGGTCAACTCGCAAAAAGTCAATGCTGATGTCAGCATGACATCATCAAATCTATTTAATGATGTTGATGTGGCAGTGACATGTTGCATCACTACAATAGTCGACTGAGCAGATGACATATCCAATCAGAATTGGACACGTGGCATGTGATTTGGGCAAATGTGGTGGTGCCACGTGGCCCATGCATGGGCAACATGTGGCACTCAATCAGTAGTCGAATGGAAAGTTCTAAAAATGAGTTTGGGGTCCATGGGTTTTGAACCAATGACCCCAAACTCATAATTGAATGAAACCAATTCCATTGTGACCGTCTCATCACGTTGATTCCGACCATATATTTACTTTCTCAAACGGGCTTCGTATGCGAGAGTGATCACACTCTGACCGTTTTCTCAAACAACTAAAAAGTCAAAGGTCAACTGGAAAAAAGTCAATGATGATGTCAACATGACATCATCAAATCTATTTAATGATGTTGATGTGGCAGTGACATGTGGCATCACTACAACAGTCGACTGAGCAGATGACATATCCAATCAGAATTGGACACGTGGCATGTGATTTGGGCAAATGTGGTGGTGCCACGTGGCCCATGCATGGGCATCACGTGGCACGCAATCAGTAGTTGAATGGAAAGTTCTAAAAAATGAGTTTGGGGTCCATGGGTTTTGAACCCACGACCACCACCAAGCCCAAGCACTTTGGGGAATGGTCAAACACCAATGCACCCGAGTGTTACTTATTTTTATGAAACCACTTTAGTATATATAAAGTGTAGGTATTTTTCAAAGGGCGCAAATGGGGGTTGGGGCTAAGCCCCAACCCATGGTCGATTGTCATTCCATATAACCTGGAGCGCGAGCGCTTAACTGTAATCCTATGCGCCGGAGGGGATAAGGGTTTGGTTCCGTGGAGCGCACCCCAGAACCAGGGGCTAATCCCTATACTTGCGCTGGGAGTTTTGATGTTAAACGGAGGTCCCATGGAACGCGCCAAAGACCAGGGGCTGGAGCTTATCCAAGGCCAGCACTTAGCCCTTTGGGCTAACACTTGGCCATATGGATTTCATGTGACCAATATTTGAGGGAGGGCGCCTATCCCAAAGGGGCTTAACCTTATATTATAGTTTAAAAGTGGGTTTTTACCCTGTTAATGTAATTTTAAATGATTTTGTCTGATATAATGACCAGAATTGATATATTTGGGATATCTTGGCCATTTGGAGGGGGATTTGATCCCTGAAAGAGGCCAGATCTTTAGGGGAAGTTGGGTTTCCTCGTGTGAGCCTGAAAACTATATAAATCAGGCTTTTTGAAGCTTGGCGGACAAATTTGTTTGATGCAGGGATTTGAAGGAGCAGCTTGTAATTTTTGGCCTTTTCTTATGTTTTGAGGGGCATTTTTGCCATGTTTTCGAGAGGAGTTTGATGATGCATGTATGAATATGAGAAATGAGGTCTGACACAGTAGATCTAAAGCATGTAATATAACAATAAAGAGCCATTATAAGATAACTTGAGCATTTTAAAGAACAATAAAGAGGTCCTCCACTTGGAAGCGGGCTCGGAGACGTAGCCAACGATTGGTGAACTCCATTAACAAGCTCTTGTCTCTATTTGTCTTTATGTTTTGTTATTTTCTTCTCTTTATTTGAAGCATGGTTATCAATGGCTAATCTCTTTAATCATTAATAAGGATCAAGTAAATGCATATTTTGATATTCCGCAACAAGATAATGAGTCTATGTATTTTGCATTTTTATCGATCCGATGCATAAAGTAGAATAAACTGACTTGCAATTATCAGTGATAACTTCATTTTTGGATCAATTACACCTCTTGAGTGGTAAGACTGATCATGGTATCCCACTAATTCCAAGAAGTCAACAACCCAATGTGAATCCTTATAGACATCATTTTTCATAAAAAAACATTAAATTCAAAATCTCATTCAGGATTTGTTGAATGTTAATCCCTAGATATTGAGTTACTACATTTATATCATTATATTAGTGTTTTCCTTTTTGTTAGACTAGACCCTTTAATTGTTATTGTATCCTTTGTCTCCCATATATACCAAGGAAACCTAGTTTTAGAAAGCATATCATCTTGCACATTTTTTATAGTGTAAAATGAGGTTTCCCCATCAAAAGGATTATCATTAATTCTTCTATCTAATTATTAAGGTGTGGAGTTAATTCTCTTTCTATTTTTATTCTATTTTGGTGTTTGTTGTCTAACATTTCATTTTAGAGCATACAATCCTTGGATTTGGCTCCTTCAAACAAGTCATCTTGGTATTTTGTTATAATTTTTTTCTATATAGTTTCAAACTATAAAATATTTGTTAGAGAAATTAGACATAGTTATGTACCTATGGAAATTTCTTTATGTTTTGGTTCACTATAATTTCAAAGATATATATTGTAGAACTTAGGGCTTTTGACTAGTCTAGAAAATACTCTCAAACAAGACATCTTGGAATTTTTAGTATAACATTTTTTTGGGATGTCTCAAATAGAAAAAAAAATTGGGAGACTGAGAATACATAGTGATCTAACTATGGTAAATTTAGGGTCTAGTTCACTATACTTTCATAAATAAATAAAATATGAAAATTAAGATTTTTTATTAGTCCTTAAGCTAATCTCAAATATGTGTTCTTGGTAAAATTGTTATATTGGAAGCTACAAAAGTCAAAATTGAGAGCCACTAGTTCCATTGGACAGAATTTGAATCATAGTATTTTAGATCCAAATTTCATTAGCAAATATAAACAATTGGACATGTGGAAATCCATACAAGTTCTTTCTCTTGAAAATAAAAAAAAACAAGTTTTGAGAAAACTACCATAATTTTACCTTGGCACATTGGAATTTGGTAAAATCTATGAAATTGTAAACAATGCATATCATGATACTACATATAAAAAATTTAGAATAATAGGGGAGAAATTTCATGAGAAAGGTTGGTGAACAAGAAAATCTACAAATAAAAGTTTTTAAAGGTATGTTAATTTGAAATTAACATAACTTTTGATTGAAAGAATTGTTTTTGGTGATGAAAATTTCATTTAGTTATAATGATAAACTATTCTCATAGGACTTTTATTTAAATATTTTCCACACCTAGTTAACTAATGTTTATTTGTTTATTAGTCATGGTACCACCATGACAGGATACTCTTCCCAGGTACTTGTAATTGACAATATCTCTTCAACGTGTGAAGAGATATTATCAATTACAAGTACCTGGGAAGACTATTCAGCAAGGATTGGTGTCATCAACTCACAATGATTTATATCACAATACCCACAGGTTCTTAATACCACATGGGAAAATGAGTTTGTCCTCGATCCTTGTTCAATGCACCCAAGAGGAAAGGTTGAATGTAGGGTATTTGTTTCATTCTTTAACCAGTTGAAGGTTACTCTCTATGCTCTTAATGTTTCAGATCTTTTGAGCTCAACATGAGTCGAACCCAAGTCTCCAGGTACTAACTATTCTAACACTGCAATAGTTAACAAGTTGTATACAGTGTATTCTTTTAAATTTGTTGAGAAACTTCCTCATCTAACTATTTTTTCCATCTGTGTGTTGTTTACAGGTCTCAAATAGATTCGGGATGGAAACCTTGGTAACCCTTGAACCATTTCCATTGCCACCCAAGAAGGGTAAATATTTATGACTTATTGAAACTTGGTTTGTTCTGGTTTTATTCCCAATGATGATATATGGTTTTATTAAAAGTATTAAATGATTATAACTTCATTCACAGAGGCTTTCAATATGGCCTCTACGCATATACGCATATTCTAAGTTTTTACTTCCCCTCTGTTGAATACAATGTTTTTAAAACATTTCTAATATTATCATTATTTCGTTTAAAGGGTCACAAACTCCTTAGAGCATAACCCCTTTACGTTTAGCACATAGGGATGAAACCAAGTAACAACGAGTTTATCTTTTGGCTAAGTTTTCGGCTCCTCCCTTGGAGCACGATGCTATGAGAATATCTATGTTACGATTACGCTAACACTATTATCAAGCCTCTGGTTTTGTATATAAGGGTAACTATTCTGGTATTGTTTTTGGCACGACATTAATCATATTTTTCGCACTCAAACATTCAAACGGTAATATGTTTTCCTTTTGGGATTTAAGACGGTTCTGGCACAAATCACAAATCATTTTATGTATTTATTCATATTGCTGTTAAATATATATAACGAAAGTTTTGTATTATTAGCACAGTCACATAATTGTGGTTGATCAACGTCGAAAGGTTGATAAGATGAAAAGAATCTTTAAAAGAATATATTAAATTTTATTATTGATTAACAAATAAACGGTTGAGCTTCATTTATGTTAATATTTTAATTTATGTTAATCACTTAGGTGGCAATCAGTTCGCTATCAAAGTAATTTTTAAATATGATTAGGTAAATGTAAAAAAGTATAATGATTGAAATCACAGCCATTTATTTTGTGTGACTACTAAGAATATTCCAGCCATATTTAATCTTGTCCATAAAAAAACTTATTAAACACTAAATCCCTATTAAATCTGCCCATTGTCAATAGATATACACCTTTCGGCGTAAAAATTCTGGAATTTGAATCTTTTGAATCTTCCGATAACATAAACTTTTTGTTAATATTATATATTTCATAGAGTTATCAATGAGGTTGAGGTTGACTCTTGCGAGTCCTTTGTCATGGTGGCTCGAGATAGCCTCTTGAGCTCATACTAGGTTTATATTTAATATTGAAATATGTTGTCTTTTGTTTTAGTCATCACTGCAAAATTTTGAAGCCATTAAATTATTTCTTGGTTGGAATTTGGGATTAATACTTCACTATATTATCATGTAACCCTAACCCTTATTTTTATTATATTACTAGTTACAATAATGAGATATGATTAAGAGTTCTATATCTATATTTAGGGTCTTTATCATAATATAAGTAGAATTATGGATGTTACTTTTTCACCATATACTATTTGAAATGAAATATTATATATGTTTACATTTAACTAAGCTATTTTGAAAAGAAATTCATGCACAAAATAGTTCAAGATATAGTCATAAACATGCATTATTAGAGTTACATATAAGCTATAATCTTTGTATTTTCTTTCAAGATTTTTTTGGGTTTTTCTAAACTAATTTTTTTATATATTTGAAATGAAATATTATATATGTTTACATTTAACTAAGCTATTTTGAAAAGAAATTCATGCACAAAATAGTTCAAGATATAGTCATAAACATGCATTATTAGAGTTACATATAAGCTATAATCTTTGTATTTTCTTTAAGATTTTTTTGGTTTTTTCTAAACTATTTTTTTTATATATTTAAAATATTAAAAGAAATGTTCTTTTCTTTCTTATTACAAAGATAATCGACTCTTTTCAACTATAAAAACCTATAGTTTATATATATATATATATATATATATTCAATATAAAGACATTTTACTAGTTGTAAATTGTTGATAGTAGTTCATTGATAAATGAAAGAAAACAATATACTTTAGATATAAACATTTAGAAACCATAAATTTCAAAGTCATTTTGTACTATAACAAACATTGTAATTTTTCACAATCTTTTCCTATGGACACAAACAACCAATATTACTTTTTATGATCACCCTCGATCCTAAATCATTATTCCATAGGGATAATCTTTTCTAGAAATATCATAGTTTGATTTCACCAAAATCAATTTTCCTCACAAGTACTTTGTAGTGTCCTGCCTCCTCTATACTTTTATATAATATATTTCCTAGGTATTTTTCAAGTTATCCTCATCCCTAACCCTAGGGAATCTTCTTTGCCTAACTTTGTGTTAGTTTGTTCCCTCACATCCCACACCTTTGGGAGTAGGTTTCCACTTGTCCCATGGACAATATTTACTGTGGTATTTTCTATCCTTTTCACTCACCCATGGAATAATGATTTACTCTTTGTAACTGGATTCTATAATCGGTTTGTTTCTCGTTAATAAAATACATTAAAATAATATTTACAAAAATATTCATCATCATCAATGTATATGATAATATAATTTCACTTAGGTATTTTCCAATATTTTCATAACATAAACCATCAAAAATTAAAATGTTTAAATGTTTGTAAATTGAGGGATATTACATCCTCTCCCCGTTGAATTGAAAATTTCCCTCTGTGTTCCATTATGAACATCTTAGCACTAGAACAAGAATGGATATGCTTTCCTCATGGATTCTTATATTTCCAAAGTAGCCTCCTATGGACTAAAGTGCCTCCAGTGCACTTTACTCCAAGCGATGGCTCATTTTCGCAGCATAATTTCCTTCCTGTCAAGATTACATAATTGTTACATCTTCAGGTTCCACTTGAATCATACTCCAAATTACAATATGAGTTACATCATGTACATACTTCTTTAACAATGAAACATGAAACACATTGTGAACTTTTAAATTGGTTGGAAGTTAAAGATGATAGGCCATTGGCCCCACTCTTGCAAGAAGTTGAAATGGCCCGCAATACCATGGTGCCAACTTGGTAATCTTTCTCAATTTAATTGAATTGTTTCTAGGTTAAACTTTAAGGTAAACATGATCCCCTATATTGAATTATGTATGTCTTATTTTCAAATCTGCAAAGCTCTATTCTCTATCTTGTGTACTTTCCAAATTCTATTTTTCTTTTTGAACAATTGTTTCCATTTATTTTAGCATATATGGACCCAAAATAAATTTTCAAACTGGGTTGTCCCAACTAACAGGTGTTTGGCACTTCCTTCCATAAATCATCTCAAAGGGACTCATATTTATGGAAGTCTGATAACCATTATTATAGGCAAACTCAACTAAATGAAGGTAATCTTCCCACTTTGTAGGACAGTCCATCAGATACATATGCAACTTATCCTCTACAATTTGGTTATTCCTTTTGGTCTGAATGTCATTTTGAGGATGATGTGTAGTACTAAAATTCAACTGAGTATCCAAACCCCTCAACAAATCCTTCCAAAAATTCGAAGTGAATTTTGTGTCCCTATCTGAAATTATTGTTTTGGGTAAACCATATATCCTAAAGATTTATTTCATAAAAAATTATGCAATGTTTATAGATTTATTAGTTAATTTCACTGTAATCAAGTGTGTAGATTTAGTAATTTTTTCCAATACTACCATAATGGAATCATTTTGTTTCTTGGTTTTAGGCAGTCTTATAATAAATTCCATGCTAATCACTTCCCATTTCCACTCAAGAATGGGTATTGGTTGTAATAATTTGGTTGGGTGATGATGCTTAGCTTTAAATTGTTGGATCTCAAGGCATCTAGCAAGATATTCAACTACCTCTTTTTTCATTCCAGGCCAAAAATACTCTTTTTTCAAGGTTTTCATAGTATTTTGGTATCCTAGGTTACCCGAATAAGGTTTCTTGTGTACTTCAGTTAATATAAATTTTTTCAATCCTGTACTATTTGGAATGTAAATCCTATACTTATATAGCAGTAATCCATCTTGATTTCATTTGAAAATGTCTTCTTCTTCAACCGAATTACTATCATGTAAATTTTCTTGCAAATTCTTATAAATCTCATCGTTTTTTGCTGCTGATTTAATTCTCTATTTTAAATTAGTTTGTATGTTACTGATGAAAATTGCATTTAGTTTTTTGTTGAGTGCATCTGCTATCTTATTTTCTTTTCCTTTATTTTTATTTTTATCTGAAAACAATATTCACTTAAAAAACTAAACATCTTGCATGTCTTGCATTCAAGTTTAACTGATAAAAAAAGTACTTCAGGTTGATATTATATGTTTTCGACAAAACTATTATACCCAACAAGTCGTGTCAACACATATTTAAGGCATGCACAATAGAAGTTGATTCCAAATCATGTGTTATATAATTATTTTCATGTGGTTTCAGTTTTCGTGATTCATAGGAAATCACATGATCATCCTATAATAACACCCCTCCTATCCCTTGTTTTGAAGCATTAGTGAAGACCATAAAACCTTTATGTGGGTCTGTTATCTTCAATATAGATGCCTTGGTTAATAATATTTTCAATATTTCAAAACTTTCTTGACATTTTTCTATCCACTTAAATCTGATTCCTTTCTTTTGTAAATAAGTTATTGGGTAATCAAGTTTAAAGAACCATTATATGATTCTACAGTGATAAATTTTTGTGTCCATGAAATATCAGACATCCGACACAAACTTTGTCACTGAACAATCTAGGATGTCCTTGAACTTTTCTAGATCAACTGAGATCCCTTCACCTGAAATTACATGTCCCAAATATTGTACTTTATCCTGATAAAATTCACATTTATTGAACTTTGCATATAGTTGATGTTCCCTAAGTGTTTGCAAGACCATTTTCAAGGTTTCCTCATGTTCTTCTTTCGTTTTTGAATAGATCAATATATCATCTATGAACACAATTATGAACTTGTCCAAATATTTTATCAACACATTATTCATCAAACACATAAATGTAGCAGGTGTGTTTTTTAAACCAAAATGTACCTATACAAATTCATAATGTTTGTATCCAGTTCAGAAAGTAGTTTTATGAATTTCCTCCTCTTTAATTTTAACCTAGTGGTATCCTGACCACAAATATATATTAGATAAATCATATCTTCTCCAACTTGGTCAAACAAGTCATCAATGCAAGGTAAAGGATACTTGTTTTTAATTTTCGTCTTGTTAAATTGTTTGTTATCAACACATAATCGAAAAGTTCCATATTTCTTTTTGACAAAAAAAATGATGCTCCCAATGGAGACACACTAGGTCTAATATATTGCTCAAATCTATCAGTTCTTGAAGTTTCATTTTAAGTTCAATTAGTTTTGGAGTACTCATTATATAGGTATCCTTAGACATCGATGAAGATCCCGGTTCTAAGTCTATAGTGAAATATATGTCCCTTCTAGGAGGTAATCCTGGAATTTATTCTAGGAATACATCCTGGAACTCTCTTAGTATTGGATCCTTGGTCAACAATTTTTCATTTGTTTCTTCATACTTTCAGATATGTGCACAACATATATCTCACAACCTTTCCTTGCATTCCTTTTTAAATGTAAAGTAGATATACGTCTTACCGACACACCCCACGGTATTCCTTTTACTGTTTTGTTTTGGCCAAAATCATTTAAACAACTAAAAGTCTTGTCACAAAAATTTGCAACAGTTGAATGTTTCTCCAACTAGTCCATGTCTATGAGCATATGGTAAGATCCTAATGGTAACATATTTAAATCTATATTAGTCTCCATTCCATCCATATTTACTGTATAGTATTTTACCATTTCAACAATGTTTATTTTCGTGCCTGTAGTTAACTTAAGTAGCCAAGATTTCTTATGTTTAACTTTTTCCAATTTACAATTTTCTACTACTGTAAGTGAAATAAAACTTAGAATTGCACCAGTGTCTATTAATATAGATACATGTTTCTAATTTAACATACCTTATATCTCCACCATTGAAGATTCATGATCATCTTGTCGATTTTCCAAGGTAGCATTGATCTTGTGAATACTTCAAGCAATATCATTCACTGTTGTTGCTTTCTAAATATTGTGTACTTCTTGATTTATTTTTTTAGTCAAATGATAGACTTAGTATAGGTGAGTTTATTTACAACCACAACACTGAAGAGGCATCCTAGTTGTATCACTAATTGTCTTATTTTCCAAATTTTTAGGTTTATTGTTGTTCTTAACTGATACACTTTTTTTTCCAACAAATTTGTTTCTCCTAATTGGTGCATCATTTGATGGTTGTCTAGGATGCTTAAATTGTTTCTTCTTATGATGAAACTTGTCCTTATGTTTATGCTTCCATGTTTTTGTATTTTCATATCTCTTCTTAAATTGAGTAAAGCGTAATTTAGCATGCCTTATTACTTCATCCATTATTTATGGATTAAGAAATTCAATTTTGTCTTTTTATGCTTGAGGTAAACAACTCATAAACCTTTGAAATTTTTTCTTCTCCTCCATAAGGTAAGGTACATATCTCATCAGATTCACAAATTTAGTGACAAAGCCATAACTAGACATTTGTGCTAGTTTAAGATCATGATTGGAATTTTCATCATAGTATCGTTCCATTAAATAATTTTGTTTAAAATATTTCTTGAATATTTACCAGTTCGGTTCACTGCTCCTAATTTTGTTAATTGTTTTTGTCTCCTGCCACCAAATGGAAGCGTTTACATTTAGTTGATACACCGCTAACATAGCCCTCAAGTTTCTTGGATAATTGTAGATTTGAAAATATTTACTCTTGTTCAGAAGACAAGCTTCTACTCCCTCCTCAGACTCACAATCAAGACTAGGTGGTTTGATTTTCTTAAACTCTCCAAGTAATTCTTCCTCATGTCATTTCCTTTTCTTATTCTTAGGCACAATTTTCTGCAATGTGTTTCTACCAGAGTTATCCTGACTACTTTATTCATTTAATAACTTTGTTTTATCACTATTTACTTAATGGTCTTTACGCTTATGTGACTATTCATTGGAAATTTCCTTTTTAGCATTACTATAAGTATGTCCTATCTGTCTTAATTGTTTCATACTTGTGGCATTTTTAAAAAGAAAAACATTTAACTCTTCGTGTTCTTTACTATCTTTGAGTAGCTATTCATTATTTTCCTTAATACTTTGCAAATTTTCTTTTATACTACGCATAGTTTCCAAATTTCCTATAGAGTTATCTTCAGGTTGCTCCTTTTTTAGGTCCACATACATATGTGGTCCACTTGGTGTTGATATACTAGGTTATTCAGCCATGATGCTTTGTTATTTGACTCTAATATGTGCAAAACACAATGAATTCACTTCTTTTGCTTGTATAAAAGGAATTTATATATGTATTTTATTTGTAAGAAAAATAATTTGTTCATCATGACCCGTAAGGTCGTAGTGTTTAAACCTCACTCTGGCACCATTTTGTAACAACACTCTTCACATCAAAAATTTATTTTAATTTTTTTTTACATGGCTAATATCAATTTCGTTTAGTTACAATCATACATTGTTCTCATACGAATTTTATTTAAATATTTTCCGCACCTAGTTAACTAATTTTTATTTTTTTATTCATCATTGTACGACCATGACAGGATACTCTTCCCAGGTACTTGTACTGGATGGGTACTCTTCCCATGTACTTTTACTAGATGTCATCGATAATTAACAATATCGTTTCACAGGTATAAGCACACCATTGTCCTTTTTGTGAAAATAGATACAACTTACTGTATTAAATTGATTTTCCTTCCAAGCACTAATATAATTTTCCATGTGTATTTCACTAAATAACATTGTAATTGTTTGTCATTTACTCACTGGATTAATATTGGATATAAGTGGTTAAATTCTTGAACCAACTCACTTATAATTAAATTCCAATGTTAGAGGTTAATATATATATATATATATATACGCAAAACATAACACATTAGTCATTATATATGTTTATCATTTATGAATACAATTTATGATTAACCAAAATCACTATGATATAGTTTATTAATGGATCAGATTCACCTTTCCATATTAGACCTACGTATTCATTATGAAATCATCTTCGTTAACTTAATATGGGATGTTAATTCAGCTATTCCACTATCCCTCATTTAAGAAAGCATAAGTATTTAGTATTCATCTTGTTACATATGACTACTACAGATCTCCACCTTGCACCGAGACTATAGATGAACATATAGAATGTCACGCACACCATCCACTCGTACTCACCTC